>JACDOX010000021.1:5092393-5231922 GCA_014549065.1 Cardinalis cardinalis
ATATAGTTCTTGACATACCATGGCAAATAGGAAACCTTTATTCTCTCATCCATTCCTGGACACAAGGTACAATGGGCTGAGAGAAATTTGCAGAAGAACTATCACTGGCAAAGAAAGGTTTTAATCTCAAACAAAATAAAACATATTGCAATTTTTAGTGGAGAGACAAGGTAGAGGAYGTAATAAAAGAAGGTATCATAGGAAATGGAAAAAACCAGATCAACAGCAAATCATCCATGACACAAATGTAACCAGATTGAAAACCAGAAGTCAACGGAATCCAGACTTGTAACAAAAGGCACATACATAATAGCTGGGACACCAATGCCCAAATTGGGACACATTTACCTGTGTGGGACAGGATGCTTTTGCCTGGTTTTGGTGTCCTCCTGATCGCTCTGGAGTTGCTGCTTGTCCGGACTGGCAGGGAAGGACTGGCTGCTCCCAACAGCCTGGGTGCTGCTGACATCTGTCCAAGCATTACAAACATGGAACCTACCTGCTTACCTGTGGGCACAGATGTCAAACACCGAGGGGAAGGAAAAAAATGTCCTAAATCGTGAAAAGTAGCAGCATTTAGAACTAACTTCTCTGAGCTGCAACTCACAGAGATGGTGGTTGTGAGGAGGGAGTAACAAGCTGCTGCAGCAACACAACAAACTGCAATTTGCTGAGGGTGCTTCATCAGCTGGGAGTTAAACTATTGAGATCTTGCTTTTTATGGCCATGTACTTTTACTGAGCACCACCACTAACATGGCTTTTCACAGACTAGAAAAAGTGAGAARGGATACAAAGACTCAAAAAGCCTGAGCCAGCACCTCCTAGAGCCTTTAAGGATTTACCCATATCTCAGGGGCAGCTTGGATATGATGAGGGGATGSAAGCCCCAGTATAAATTTACATGTACAAGAGAGTCACATCTGTCATTCTAAAATTAATAACAGCCATCTTTTTTTTTTTAGATACTCAAGATATATGAAAAATGGTAGCCACAACTRTGACCTATCAAGTAATCACAGGGATCAAAGATCAGCTGAGGTCTTAGGAAGCTTATAAAATGATCCTGTCCTTTTTCTCACACACAAATCAAAGGGGCAGAATACAAGGACASTCTGAAGCTTATGCACCAGAGTTGTGTGCCAGACAGAAGTGCCTGGGATCTCATCCAGCTCATCTGCAAAKAACAGAACAGCATTTTCCTGCAGATATGTGAAAAGGTTAGTAAAATAATTTGGTCTTAGTCACACATGGGAAMTGTCAAATAGATGGCTCCTCAAAATCAAAATGTGTGGAATGTAARACCAGGCATCTCTCTTGGTCTGAACCGTATCTTTTTTGCCCATGTAAAATTAGCCTTGCCTCAGAGGGTTGTTAGATTCCAGGTACTATCTCACAAGTATGTATTTTCTTGTTTCTGCAATTACAGGTTTCAGAGTTCTCCCCTGAACCATGAGGAGAAGAAATARCAGAAGGTCAGACAAAAATGTCCAGCCTTCTCAGACAGCTATAATGGTAACCTGGCATGCCTGGTTTCCTAGCTGGAATTGTTGGTAAGATATTCCTTCAGCAACCACAAAACCCCACATATTCCTTTGTCTCAAAGACTGTGATGATGAAATGCTGTCTCTTTCATTGCTGAGTTTGAGACATGTCTTCTTTAAAATACACGAGGTGAGAATTAGGTCATACATAGGGCTGACATGAGCAGCTGAGACACACAGCTCAGAACCAAGAATGAAAATGAAGTCCCTGACAGAATTCCCCTGCTTCTTGTATACATATCAAAATAAGTTTCTCCAAGAGCTATATTGATCCTTTTGAGCTGCATATCCATATCCATACTTACAAAAATGCTGAAAGGCAGCATGTCCTTGAAAACAAGACTATAGAACAGTAACTTAATAACTCTAAAGAGCATTATCTGAAAAACAGCCTATGATTTGTTGAGACTCAGTTTTTTACTGCCAACACCAGACCACACTATCAGATGGAACATTCTGGCAAAGTCTTATCTCATTACTCTGAATGCCTTTTCCATTTCATAATCCTACATAAGATTAGCATATGGAACCCTATTAAAGTAAACCTGAATATTTACTACCCACATGTCAGTCTATCCACATTTAATTAGACACTCAAAGTTCCTGAAAGAAAACAACATGCCTGAAATTCCAATTTGCAATTTTTAAACGGGGAAAACATGATAGATTTTAGAAACATGAATCTTGTCTTTTCTGGTATACCATGGTTTATGGAGTTTAGATGATGTACAGGCAACTTAGCAGTGAAGTAAATTACAATGCTACTCACTTTATGACCCTTTTACAYTGGTACCAAATCCAGCACACAATATCATACTGTAAATGTGAATTTAGTTGGGCTGGAGAGCACAACTGAATAGGTCACTGCACCATATGACAGTAGATGCTTTAAATATAGGGTGATACACTGGCATGTATCACATGAAAAAACAAACAGCCTACCRAGCTGTACCACCTTTGCACAGAACAGACATCTACAGACCATTTCAAACTTCATGGAAAWGAAATAAGGACACACAAGAGTACTTGTTCATCTAAAGTCAGCAAAGGTTTTGTGTATGGAAGCCAAAATTCCTTTTTGGTTTTGGCTGGTAGTAGGAACGTAAGTTGATAAACTGACTGTCTTCTAAAACATTTTTGCGTGTTTGGCATTGAATGCATGCCTGTTTAGTGAATAGTTTAATGAGCACAAAAAATTACTGTGTTAGGGAGTTTTGTGAGATCTGTGCAACTCAAAGTACTTTCCTGGTTGCTGGAGAATGATTTGGTAACATGGTCTAGAAGCTGCCAGTGGTTTTAAGACTGGTACTCTACCAATTGGTAAAAATTGGCTTATTTCCCTCAATTAATTCCATTAATTAATTAAAAGAATTCATTTAATCCAAGATTAGGTACCCTGCAATGTGTACATCTGCAGAGGCATTGCCTTTCTTTAWATTCAGTGGACAGGAATATGATAGGGGCAATTCATCTTGCATTTTGAACATTAGGATATGAATGAAGTTTTTTCTCTTCACTGACAATAAAAGGAAGCACAGAATGATAAAGGACTTTGTCTGCAAATATAGAAGGAAGAAGGGGTACAACTCCTAATAGAGTTAGGCATTGTGGTAAGAACTGATGCTCATGAGCTAAAAACTGTAGATGGGGGTATGTAAAGCAAGAGTTGTGATTTAGCTCAGGTAGGACAAGGACCTTCAAGAGACACTTTTAAGGTTTGACATTTTAAGAGATGAACTGTCTCAAAACAGTATAAATGGGTCAAACAGCTCACAAAAGCTCACCATCTTCACTTGTCATCAGCCACACGTTGGCTGGTGCATAAAACAGTTGAGCAGTTGATTGCCCATGGTGCTCAGTAATGCACTTTTTCCTTACAGCATAGGCTGAATTCTACACCAGTACAAAAGCTGTTGTGGTTAAGAAATTTTCAAATTATTTATGAAAAGCCATAGTGAACCTGATATGCACTGATACATGGATTTCTTTGATCAACCTGAGATTTTCTTAATCACTGAGAAGATGCCTGTAATCCATATGATGTCCCAGGAATGTGTGGATGAGAAGAGTGGTCATTGCCAACATCAAACTTCCTCATAATAGTTCTCCAACCAGTTGTTCTCCTGGATTTAGTTTTTGGTAGTTGCAATGGACCCTGCTACTGACATTTCGGATTGGCCCATTTCAATGAGCTGACAGTTTTCACAAAATAATGCAACAAGCTACTCTGAGGTTGGAGAGCATTATGGATGTACTCTAYGTGTGATTGGGAGCTCTAATTTGAAGATGGTTCCCTACACAGGCTGGTGGTTCTCTACAACACCAGTGAAGCACATTCTGCTTGCTGAGATGTGACAACTGCTTGATTGTTTAAATCAAGACCAACTTTACAGTAACTTGACATTCAGAGGTACCCTCAATGCTCTCCTCAGTGAGCAAATTTAATGCAAATTAGATATTATTTACATTAATATAACAGGAAGACCCTATCCAGAGCAGCAATATGATCTAAAAAATTATACACACATTAGCAAAGTCATTCAGTTATGTCTTTGTTTTAATGATTTTTTTTTAAACATTTGTATCATCAGACAAAACATTTAGGTAATGAGAAAATATTTATTTCCAACAGCATGGACTTTGAAAGTTAGTTGGAAGAAGGCATGTTCAATGCTATGTTTTTTCCAATGCTGGGTCAGTTGAAATAGTGTGTTGTAGTGCATATATTAACCAGTTACCTTAAGGAAATGCGAGAAGACATTGTGAACTAGGAGGTGAGTACAAACATCCAAGGCAGTAAAAATGCAGAATACTGACACATGGCTGAAAAATGTACTTTTTGTAATGCTCATTTAGTATCACAAAAAACTAGCAACTCACTTTGAAACATTCTTTGTCAGCAACCATACCTCCGACCAAATGAAACTATTAAATTTAACACAGTCTTTCAGCTGGAAGAGATATTAAGGTCTAACACTTATATCAAATGCTTAGATTTTGTTAGCTTTGCTTGTTATTTAAGATAGTTTCAAGGTACTGCACCAGTATCACATAGTTTGGTTTTTTTTCAAATTGACTTGTACAGAAACATGCAAATAGTAATGCATGAGGGTTTTATGGATTTGATTCTAATTGTCTGTATTACTGATAGAGCACACCAAGCTTTTTTTTGTTACATTTTATGCTGAACTGTTCCATTCCCATTACCAAATGCCATCACAGTTCTCATGGCTTACTGTGTAAAGATGGAAAGTTGAGAAAGTAAGAATGCCTTCACTTAGGACATATATAAATGAAAATAATTCTTTTATAGATAGATATATCTATCTACATAGTAATTAAGATTACATGGTATTTCATCAGCATGAAATGTAAAAAAACCATTCTTCAAACACCCCAGGCTAACAGGAAAACACAGTCAACTGGCACAATACACTCTTCAACCAGTTTTGTATAAGGCTTCAGTTTTCCTGATGAATGGAACTAAATCTTAGTAGGTCTGTATACATTTTAGTAATTATAACCGTTTTATGTCTCAATATATTCTTAATAAAATAAAAACTCTGGTGTTATAATTAAAGATAGCTAGTTACCTTCTAGACAAATATGATCTTTTAAAGAGTACACTGTGTTTAAATATAAGAAGTAGAATTAAGGTGCTTCCATATTTCTGCTTTCATTCTTAAAAAGTACCACAGAKAAACAATTGCAGTAATTGCTTGCGGATATGCTTTTCTTTGGCTTTTACCATATTTTTAACAGCATCTGATCCCCTGCTGGCAAATTTCTATAATAATTACTTACTTGGTTTTGTAAAAATTGCATTATAAAACTGAATGGAACAAAATGTTGGATGCATTTCCTGTTTACAGCTACACCTTTTTCTCTTCCTTTCATAATTTCCATTTGCATCAAGCAACAAATGCAAGCAACAATAAATTTAAAGCTAGAATTTTTTGCACATTGTAAACTGGGTAGGACCAGGAGTTACTGACAAAACCAGCTGGAAATGCAAGATTAGCAAATTCTCTGTATCCCAACACATTACCATCTAATCTGTCTTGTTTCCCCGACACATACTAACACAATGAAGCTGGACAATGGTTCAACAGCAAGTGCATGTGATAGTTCTGGCAAGACTATTTTTGTTTTGATTAAGCACATATTTTATCCGGRAGGGTTTAGAAAAGCAGGGCCTTTTTCTTCAGGTCATTCCGCTTCCAAAGTGCCAGACGATCAAATTCCTCAATACTCATTTTGAAGACTTCCTGGAACTCTTCAGGGGACAAATGCCTCTTGAAAATGAAAATACAAAAGATATCATTAGGCTTGTCTGTGCACGGGAATATTTCTGCCCTAAGTTTTAAAACACACCACAAAATAATGCATTAGGGTTTGCATTTAAATTCCAAAATTGTTTCTGGAAAAGACTGCATTGAAACCAAATGAGCTCAGAGTAGCTGGGAAATGAAATTATTGATGGCAGTAGTGACTTTTGAAAAAAAGTAATCTTTTCAATATAGTTCTAACTGAACAGAAACTRTGTTTTTTGGGAGAAAGTATGTTTATCCAGGGTGGCTGATGACAGAGCACACTGAGACAAATTCAAGTTATTCCAGGACTTTAAAGAGATTGATAACAGTGTAATTTCAGAGTTGGATTTGTTTTGCCTTGATCTTTAATGAGAGCACTGGACACCATACTGGTCCACTAATAGCAACCTTGTAAGAAAGGAGAGAGCATACTGCTAAATTCTGAAATCCAAAATGTGCTTATCCATGGGGAGAGACTCTAGTCAGAAGTTCAGGGTGGATAAAGTAGGGGGGTTTTTAAATGTCAAGAAATATGCTCCTATTTGATGTTTTCATGTTTTAATATTAAAAAAAAAAATAAAAAGAGATTGAGAAAAAGGGAAGAAATCCAACATAAAGAATTGGAAGGAGGTAGGATAACATTTCCCTAGCAATTATTAGCATCCACACTGAAAAGGTAGAAAAGGTAAATATGTGGATGAATTTGGAAGCAAAATTTCGCTTTCCATTTATTAACTATGGCTTCATCTTTCTAATGCAATTTACTCAAGAAAACTAAGAAATTGTTTGTAAGAAGTCATTATATAGAATTACTTTGAATGCTTATCATGGGTTCTTGTTTCTTAAGAAAGGACAGACTTGTTTTTTTTAAACAGGACTTGGTTTTTTCCCTTGAGAATCCACATATTCAGAACAACAGTGACTAAGATCTTGGAACTGAGCCTTCACTTTTCATTTGACAAATGACAGCAACACACCATAAGCACTGCTCATAGCATGGAACAAACACACCATGCATATTTAGCAAAGGAGATCATTTTTCACATGAAAATGAGCAACATCTGACAAGGTATTCTAGAAACAATTTCTCACTGATAGAATTTAATTCTATTGGGCTCAGAAAGAAAAAGTAACCTCTCTGCATTGGTTTTTTTAGAATATTTTCCTGGTAATCCAGTGGACAAATGCAAGTAAGTTTAACTTTAGCAACTTCCCACAGCAAGGAACATGCCTGTAGACTGTAGGATTGAAAAAAGAAGTCTAGATGTGAAATATCTTATTTTATTTTACTTTCTAGGTTGTGGATAAGACTTAAGACATCTCCTCACTCAGGAGAAAGCAGTAGCAAAATGTAGTTCTTACTCAGAAAATKAGAAAGCCTATATACCCTTGCAGGTGAAACTACCTTGCAAATTTTCCAAAACCATAGAAAATTACATAAAACTTTACAAGGACTATGTTTTCACCATTTTTCTTTTCCTGAGGTAATTTACACCATGTATTATGAGAAACTGCTGTGGTCTCATTAGATCTGTTCCAGTACTGAAGGTCAGTGGAGGAAAACTCAAGAAGCCCTAAATGACCCCTTTCCTCCAGAGTGCCAAACATTTGCTACATCTTCCCCTGCTAATGAAGCTGCCACCCAGCTCAGCACAAGCTGTGCAATTCCCCCTTCCCTCTCCAATGCTGTTCTTTGCCATTTATCCTTTTGCTTTGCCCTCAGGCTCAGTGAGCTTCCCATCCACATGCAGCTATCCAAGCCAGAATTAATTAGCTGTGCACTGTGCTCCTCTGCCTGTGCCCAGATGGCACCACCTCCATTCTTTGCATACACTCATTTTCTATTTCTTACACCTCAGTTTTGTTTCATAACAGCACCATTTTTTTCCTCCTCACAGAAGGTCTCATTTGGTGCTGCCTGGTCCAAAAGCAGGTGAGAGCTTCCAGCCCAGGGACAAAGTGACTGAGATGGGGAAAGCATAAGCTCACTTATTTCCACATCAGTTCAATTAGAGAACTACTTCGCTTTTAATTTTCTTCCACATATGCCCTCATCTCAAGTACTAACAAACTGACTTCCACATTAGCAGTTTCTTATTCCATCAATGCTTTATCCACATGCAAAAATAATTCTGGTGGAAGGGAGCATTTTCCCTTTGGTCTGAACTCTCTCTGAGAATGCCAGTCTGTCCCCAGTGTAACCTATTTCCTGCTGCTGYCCCTGCATTTTAGAAGCTTTCACCATATCCTTCTTAAGCACTATGGGCTCTAGATTTGGGACTGACCCTAGAAGCAGCAATGATTTAAGTTCTGTCTTCAAATTTGGAATAAAACCTTGGTCCCAGAAAGATGTCATCAAACTGGCAAAGCTTCAGATAAAAGCAAAGAAAGTAATCATGGGTTGCAGTTTGATTTATGAGGAAACACTAAAAGGCCTAAGTATGTCTAAGCTCAGCCAAATGATGACTAAGGTAAAATATGGTAATATCTACAAATATTTGAAGGGTCTAAACACCAGGGGAATACACCAGTGTCAGAAGTTTATGGTCACACTTTTCAATGTATRTGTGATGCTACATTTTGCCTGCACTATTGTTGGGACTTTCCTWACAGCTTTCCTCAAAGCTTTAAAGCCTAGAGCTCTTCCCAAACCTAAAGGCAGAAAAAAATGCACCAGTAACAAATCCTGGGCTGATTAATCTTTCTTCTCAGCTATTGGAATATTAATTTGCCTTAACTGAAGCGTTACCTTCTCTCATTAGCGAAACAAAGAAGGGAAATTGAAAACTATGAGCAGGGAATATGAAAGATATTCATCTTGAGGTATGAGAGAATATGGGTGAAGCTATGCTTTACAAGGCCAAGAACATAATTTCCTTTTTCTTTTTTCAGTAATGGATCAGCTTAAAATATCCAGCTATGTTAATAATGCATCACTGGGCTAGTAAAGGAAGGAATGGCCAAACTTACTAGTAAAAGCAACACTCATTCCTTTTTTTTTCTTTTACTAGAGTTAGCCTTGTTTACATAGGAAGTCTGGGTGTTTTACAGTGTGCTAGTAAGTGATTTCTAATTCCCTTTGTGACAGTTTGGCCATATTCAGGCAGCTTGACTCAGTCTCCTTCTCTGCTCTGCATCAACAGCAAGGCTGGGCACGTTGCAGACACTGAAGAGAGAAGAGAGGACCTACCAAGGTCCTTTTCTGCCCACACTGAACTCACTGTATGTCAGTGAGGTAATTTTGGAAGCTACAAAATGATGTTAACATGATGCCACCTGAAAACCTTGCTAAAAGATAAGGTAAGCAATTTAAAGATGATTCTTCACTATGATGACTGCTATACTCACAGCATCAGAATATCAGCATTTGTGATATAGTTAAGTGTGATATTGCTACAAYAAGAAAGGACATGTTGTTTTGATAACATTGTATTAATCTGAGGCTTTTATTAGGATACACAGAACTAAGCAAGGGCTGAGCTAAAACTCTCCACAGCATTGCAACCACTAGCACAGAAAATCCTCATCCTCTGTGAAACACAAACATGAAAATGAGCAGCACAGACATGACCTCATTTTTTACTCTCTCAGAACAAAAGTAATTAATTGCACATTCAAATACTTGCTCCAGTGTTATCTCAGAAAGAAGTGGTGCTTTTCACTATAAATTAATGAGGCTTGMCTCTATTTCTGTGGTCTGCTAAAAAGCCAGTAATAATTCTAAATAGAGTCATAATTTTTATTTAATTCGATGAGATTTCTTTTCCCCAAGAATAATTTAGSTCTCAATGAAATTCAGAGATGCTCAAAACCAATACATAGTGACATGGTTTCACTGCAGCTGGCAACCCACACAGCCATTCACTCACTCCCCCACTAGTGGGATCAAGGAAAGAGTTGGAARGGTGAAAGCTGGAAAACTCATGTGTTGAGATAAAGACAGTTTAATAGGGAAAGAAAAAGACACACACATGGAAAGGAAAGCAAAACAAGGAATTAATTCACTGCTTCCCATGGGCAGGCAGGTGCTCAGCCACCTCCAAGAGAGCAGGGCCCATCATGCATAGCAGTTACTTAGCAAGACAAAAACTCCAAATCTTCCCCCTTCCTTCCACCCCCCTTATATACTGAGCATGATGCCACATGGTCTGGATTATCCCATTTTGTCACTTTGGGTCACCTGTCCTGGCTGTGTCTCCTCCCAGCCTCCCATTCACCTCCAACTTCCCTGCCAGAGTGGAGGGTGAAGAGCAGAGAAGACCTTGGCTCTGTGTAAGCTCTGCTCAGCAATAACAAAAACATCTCTSTGTTATCAACCTTGTGTTCAGCACAAATCCACAACACAGCCCCACACCTGCACTGTGAAGAAAATTACCCCAGCCAAAAGCAACACTTAGGAACGTGGCATTAGTATGAATGAGTCACAGGAAGATAAAATTGCAGTTCACCTGCAGCCATCCTGCAGTACCTGGTGACCAGGGGGTGCTTCACAGGCACCCCTGTTCTGTGTCAGTCATTGGATGGGAGTCCTCATGTGCAAACCTGCTGATGCAGGAAGCTCAGAGGACATCCTACTTCCTCATGAAGTAAAAAAAATTGAGCCAATGAAAGAACTCAGTGGATGGCAGCAGGCGATGAGTTGAAGACCAGAAAAATCAAGGTCCTAATTCCTAGAGGAATTTAAAACCTCAGGTTTGTTTTTCTTTTGCTCTCTGTTTTCTGTAGTCATGGGAAATGACAGCTGAACACCACACTGAATCTTTGCTTGAATCTGTGGTGACTCTTTCAGCCAGTCTCTCTGAGGCACTACTGTGCACTCTGTTTTACAGAGTGAAATTTTAAGTAGCTGTCTACTTCAATTCGTTTTTATTCAAAATCCTTGCAACGTTTCCAACTTCTGATTCACATAATCCAAAAATAAAAGCTACAGGATCTTCTCTAGAGATTTCAGTATGAGAAATACTCAAAATAAACAGGGATTTATTGAAAAAGGCTTATTCACAGGTAAGTGAGCATTCATGTAAATAACCAAGCCTCAGCTCTTCAAGTTGGTGCACAAGCTTTTCCTGTAGTAAGACTCAGGATTGTAGAAGTATTTAAACATTTAGAAAACAATAGCTTCTTCCCCTCTCCAGTTTTCCTCTTCTTCACTGCCCTTCCACTCCCTTCTCTCCTGCTTCTCAAGGTTAGCCCAAATAAAACTCTCAGATGGCCAATCAAAATTTGCTGGAATTTTTTTCCTATTGACTTTTGAATCCTCATTTTGCTTTCACAAGGTTTGCACTCTTCACCCCTCTTCCTGTTTCACTGCTGGGGCTCAGCAGGCTTTTCAGAGGTTTCTTCTAAGCCTGCTGCATGGCTAATTACAAAGCTGTAATTAGCCATGTGCCACATTCCCAAGGGAGTATTGAATGTTATGCTCATSTACAGCCTAATTAAGCTTCATGCTCAATAAATATTTGAAACTATTAAGTAATTATGTGATTGGGGAGGGAAAGTTAAGAAATGGCACGAATTGCACCTAATGAACTTTAAAAGGTATCAAAGGATCACTAGGGCAGCTCTGCTGATGAGAGGATGAGGCAGCAGGCACCTGCAGTTACCCCAGRTAAGGGCAATTAGGGGCAACACAAACAGCAGAGCCCTTGTGCAGCCAAGCCTTGCAGGAGCTGCAGATCCCCCTCCACACAGCAATGGGGGTGCCCAGAGGGGCTCCCAGGGAAAGCAGTGGAAGATGAGCAGTGAGGAGAGGAGTCTGAGACCCTTCCCCATGCCCCCATCACCCCAAGCACCTCTGCAAGGCTCCTGGATCTGGGGCTTTATCTCATTCCGTATTTCAGGGTACCATGAAGTCTCCCAGAGAAGCTGCATTACACTGCAGGGTGCTGCCAATCTAACTGCTGGGAAACATCACAAGGCACACAGAAAATCTTCTGCAGGACCACTGCACAGCCAGGATTGCCCAGCTGAGTCATCCATAAAGTTACAAAAAGCTGGGACAATGTATTTCTCTCAGGTATATGAACATATTATCTAAATAGCATACACACAGAATATGTCTGATGATAATCTATGTCACCATCCTGCCATCCAAATGAGCTTTTTCATTACTGTCATTGACATAAGTCATTGCCTCCAGCTGATGGCTGCTAAAAAATTCCATATAATTAAGAAAATAATTCATAAATAAAAAAACACCTTGGCATCTATAACAAATTATGAAAATATAAAGAAGACAAATTTCAAAAATTTCACCTGTTTTAGGCAAAAAATATCTTATTCTTAAAGCAGATTTTCCAGCTTCCCTTAGTTGGGACTTTAGTGCACCTGTAATATAAGTGTTCCACATCTAATCTCTGTTCACTCCTACAGTGTTTCCACTCACACAGAAATTACTTTTCACATCATATCCYATCAATTCTAATGCGTATTTTCATTTTATAATGGCTCTTTTTGTAAAAGGCTTTGAAATCTGATACAAACATGCATCACTGATCACAACACAAGCACATGCCTAGAATGAGAAACACCACCCATATATTTTTCAAGTTAAACAGTGTGAAATAGTTCTGCTGAAGTCAGTGACCCACACTTTTCCACCCCAGGTTATGAGCAGCCTGTAATGCCAAATCCAGCCCCAAATTTCAAACTGTAAAACACACAGCAGCCCAGTCTTGCTCTCATTTTCCCCATCTGAGCTCCAGAGGAGGTGGGACACACAATGCTACTTGTATGAATGACATCCAGGAGCTTGGGCTCTTAAAATTCAGCCTCAGTTACTGGAAACAAGTCCTAAAACGGTTGAAGCCCAAATGGCTGGAACCCAGGGTTATTATTGAATGAAAAGTAGTGGAAAAAATGTTATCCCTAAAGCAAATCCAGACAAGCAGTTCCAGGGGGAAAAGCATGTTTGATTTAAAGTGAGTGCTCTGTTCAAATAAGACCACACCCGTGTTTAAATCTCTCATTTCTGTTTACAGGAGAACAAGGTGGCAAATGAAAGTTTGCTACTTGACATTCCAGAGTACTTTTTCCTTAGCAATTGTCTCAGTTAAACAAAGAAAGAACAGGCTCGAACAAAAAGTATAATAATTTACTTTCTACTCATTTGATAGGCATGAACGGATAATGCTTTTAAGCCTTGRCATTCAAAAGAAACAGCTAAAAATATCTAAGATACATTAAGAAAAAGAAATCAAATGAAAACACTAAAACATGGTTTCCAAATGGAAGATCCTAACTATATTGGCTTTCAAAACTACYGGCCTGTGACCACAAAAGAAATCTTACACTCTGTGATAAGAGCAACTGTAGAAGGAAAAAAAATATAAATCCATGCAGCTGGGCATGAGCTACCAATATGGATGTGCAATGTGTGCACTGAACCACACKGTGTGACTGAAGAACAGGCAAACAATATCCAATCTAAGATAGAAGTATCAAATGCAKGCTTTTAGGAGCACAAGGCTCAAATGATAAAGGTATTCAAGTACTTAAAAGAGGTTGCAAAATATTTTTAAGTGTCTGTAAGCCCAATTTCATTGGAGAAGCATCAGGTAAGGAATGTGCCAATGTGTACCATCCAAAGGGRATGTCTTAGTCCTGAAAACTCAGGACTTAAGTCTTCCAAAATGGGGAAGTCTGATTCAGAACACTTATATTTTAACTGTTGCATTAAAAAAAAAAAGGGATAAAAGGTTCAGAGATAGACCTTTGGCTGTATTTTTTCAAATGCTATTGCAGCAAACTCACCAAATAATCCTGTTTTGTAATTATACTATATCTTCACAGAATATACCAATCTAGGCAACTTAGAGACTTACAGAGGTCTTCAAAGCATGGCCAACTTTAAAGACCACGAAGACCATAAAGACAAAACAGACCATGTTCCTTAAGGCCTTTTCCAGCTGTGTTCTGCATGCCTTCAGGGGTAAAGATTCCAGACTCTGGGGCAACCTGCTCACTGCACTGCTCTTCCAGTGAGGAACATTCCCCTTGAATCCAATTGTAATTTCATTTCCTGCAGATTGTGACTGTTGCCTCTTGGCTTTGCAGTGCCACCCTCTGAGAAGGGCATGATCTGCCCTATAACCCCTTCACTACAGAGGTGAGCTGCTGGTTCATTTWGAGCTTGTTTCCCACCAGCATCATCAGGTACCTTTCCTCAGAGCTGCTCCCCCATCTTGTCCTGATGAATYGTGTTACTTGGTCACCAGTGCAAGGATGTGGATTTATCTTCACTGAATTCCATGAAGTGTCTGTCAATCCCTCCTGCAGGTCCCTCTGGACACAGGCTCTGCTCACCTAAGCATCAGCTGCAGTCGCTCAAGTTCATGTCCTCTGCAGACATGGGGAGGGTGCAATTCCTCTTCTCCACACAGGATGGATAATCCACCCGTGTTACTGCTTGGTTATTCACATAACTTGCAATGTTATGTGAATGAACTTGTTCTTCACCATTTCCTGTTAGAATAGCTCATGGCAATGCTGCTCTGTTCATCTAACATTACAATAAACAGCACTGTGGTAGAAACTCCTAAAAAAAATTCCTTGGCCAAATCCTTATCTACTGTAAATTCCTTGCATTTCTAATCAGCTTATAAAAAAGTGAGATCCAGGCTATTTATTCAAAAACCAGAGTGCCAGTAAGGTATTTAAAAATCAGCAGGCTGCTCATTATAACCAGTTCTTGGTGCTGCATGTATTAGTTCACTGTTGGCATAAACAYCTCCTTGGAAGAGCACAAGGAGCTGGGTACTTCTGTCTCACTGCTGAGTTAAGACAAGCAAACAAAAACACAAGAGTGTTTCTATGCTTAGTTACACATACTTTTGAGGAAAGAATGACTATTTGAATGCATTTATTACYAGTTGAGCCATCCTAATCTCTAGATACCTCTTGGGCTTAGAAAAATACGCATTTTTACAGGAAAATATTTTTTATAATCCTTAAAATAAATTTCTTGCACAACAGTGTAATCTAAAAAATACTCACAACGGGAGTGAAGTTARGAAAACACTGCCACCCATTAAACCCCCACCCTCCTGTGGTCCTTGAGCATTAGCCAAGGTTTCATTGTAGCCTCCCTTAATTTGACCCCAGGAGCTCATATCATTGACTTGAGTTCACTTCTCCTGATAGGAGCACACAGTGTAGGAGACTTTGCTTGGAAGAGTGACTCATAGACAAACAATAATGCCCCTTCCATGACATCTATGATGGATCATTCAAAGTTCACAACAAACTGTTCCACAAGGAAGAGGCTGCTTCAAGTCAAATTGAGAGACAGCTCTTAAATAAATCTACCTCATGCAAACTTAGTCAACCTTATTKCTCCTAAGTGGACCAAGAAACCATCACAAGTGAGGGAGATATTCTGTTGATAACAGACACATTAGGACTGTTTTCAGGCTTGACAGCTGACATGAAGYACAGAAGCTCCAGGTCTCCTTTCACAGACACCACCTGTACCCTTGGCCACAGCCATCACTCCCAGGAACTGGCTCTGCTTTGCAGCAGCAACAGCAAGGTGAGGCTTCAGCCCACACAAACAATCAGAAGAAAACTGGTGTATTAGAACATAGATTTTTTCTTAGGAGATTTTCCTAGATCTATCACTCTACAGCTTGGATAATACATGGACTTGGCACTGCTACCATTTCTGTAGGTGAAATCCAGACCTTTCACAAGTGACATTGGATGTGCAGGATGAAAACAGAACAACAGCTGGAAACCAATTCAGATTGGAAGCAGCACTTGCCTCTTAGAGACCCCAAGCACTGAATCATACCATCTAGGAAGTGTGAAATGGACCTCAAGAAAGGATGAAATATAACCTTAGTTAGTACATGCTTTCAGTATTCCCAGTGCTGTCCTCAAAAACTTGGAGATACCAAGGTATCAAGGTATGTGAAGTGAGCCCTCCACTAACAGACAGCAGTCTGTATTCACATTTCTAAGCCTGGTCTGCTTCTGTGCAAACCTAAAAACCCACAGAGTCCTGGGCTCCCTGAGTCCTGGGTCCTGCCCAAGCCTGAAATCTGCTGAGTGCACAAGTCAATAATCAAGTTACTATCYTCTACTTCTGCCACAAAAGGGAAATAATGATTTTTCTATGCAAAGCTACTTATTTCCAGGAATTCTGTAATACAAAAATAAGGGTCAGGAATGAGGGGAAGAGGCTGACAGGGAAGGCAATGGTTTGTGCCTGTCACTCAACTCTGCACATGGTCTGAATATGTAGATGACAACTGCCGCTGCTCTTACAGTAGTTACAGTGCTATTAAAACTCTGCTAATTTAATTGTTTAAAAACTACCATTCCCTATTAAATGTAAGGCAGTCTACAAAGGAGTCCTTCCTACAGACCATGAGTTTAGCATAGTGCAGCAATCAGCAGGACTGGCCTCGTCCCCTCACTGCTTTTCTGGTGCAGGTTTGAAGCAGATCTTGTTTATTGTTCTTTTCTGCAAACCTCTGTGAGATCTTTGAAGTGGTTGGGCTCCTTGAGCCAACAGGCCCTGTGCTGCACCTGGTGTGAGCAGACTGAACAGCTCCAAAGTTAAACAAACAGCAATCCCAGCTGAGGATGGTGTATGAGTTACAGATAATGGCAGCCRGGGCAGGCATGACCCATCCAAAGCAAACTCTGTGTTGTCTTAACAAAGCAATTTAGAGCTGCATTTGCAATTCAGAGCAGTCTGCTGTGTTTAAAGAGAGACTCTATTCTTTAACACACACATACACATGTATGTGTAAATATACACATATGAAAGAATCCTTTACAGGATGTGTCCAGAGGAGCATCCCTSCAACTCCCTGCTCCTTTTTCCAGACTCATCATGCTTTTTAGTATTGCTATCATGCCTTGCTATGAACCAGACTTAAAACAGCACATAACTGAGGCTCTCTTTTCCTTACAATCAAACCAACACTGATTGATGCAAGGAAATCAAGTGACAAGCACATTCAAGTATTCAAGAGCATAAGACCAATTTCAAAACATAGTACATGTATGCAAATTTGGTAAATTTATAGTTTTTAAAAACTGATTTTAATCAGAGGAACTTTTTGCTCCTTCAAAGTTTTTCTTCTTTTCTTGTTTTAAAAGTAATTTTTCTTTCTTCTTTTCTTGTCATATTATCAAGTTCAAAATACAGTAAATTTATTAAAATATAAATCTCCCCAAAATTCTAATATTGTTATCACATCTTTTTTTTATTGAGCTATCTCTTCTTGTTAATAGTAGTTCACAGACAGATAGGTTAGTTAAGGTGAGTCTTTACTCAGTCCTGTCATTGATCAGTCAAAAAAATCAACTTTGGGAATTTTGCTTGAACACCARTTTCAGGATTTGATCTTTGGATACTCAGCTTTCTGTTATTATAAATTCCATCTGCATTTCTTTATCTTAAGCAAGATGTGGATGGTAGAGCAAAGCTGTAGTAGTGTGACCACAGATCACACAGCCAAAGGAGAGGCTGAATAAGACACCAGACCAAACAGTAGTCCACGTGTTTTCAGGATAAACTGAGCCTTTTTGTAATATTTAGGTTATTCTATGAGSATGTTTCTTATATGAATTCAAACCAAACAAACTCCACGTTTTCCCACTCCCCACCTGAACTTCCAATACCCTGTAAAATCATCCAAAACTGATGGGTTTTATCAGTATCTTTGTAAAACACCATTTGGTCAGACATTTGCCAGGTTTTAGCCAATTTTTTAGTTAAATTGCTTACATACTGCCTTTTTTGAGAAAAAAAATACAATACATAATGTCATTCTTCTCTCTTACTCTTCTCTCTTTGTTGCTATTACTGAGGCACARGGGTATGCAGGATAGGAAGCAAATAGGAGAAGTGCTGGCAAAACTGTTGAGCAAACATTCCTACCTCCAGCCTGGTCCTGTCCACATCCTTGGGCAATTTCACACGAACTCGGTTTGTTACAATAAGTGTTTCATAGGGATAAATCTGTTAAAAAGACAAGAGCATATGAGCTCCAGCTGAATCCCATTCTGAGGCATGGAAATGGTGGTATGAGGAACTTACTAAAAAATGGTACATACTTGCATCCTGATTTGACAAATATTTCACTGGGACAAAAATTAACAAAATGAAACAAAAGAAAGGAACCCATGTAACCTTGCTAGGAAGTGCTGAATCTGATTGTTCTTCCAGTGCTGGAAAAGCCCTTCTTACCTTGTATTCTGCAAAAGAATGAGAACAGGTTCACAGTTTAGAATTTATAGCCATTTTTTGGTGTCACCACAATGAACATTTAGGTACATCACAAATGTGCTATGCTACTACATTTYTCCCTTCTCAGTTGCTGTTGGATAACTGCATGCATAGTAAGAATTTGACCCCCATGCCCTAAAAGCCTACAACACTGTCTATTACCAAAGCAATTGTCCTGGAAATCAAAGGCTTATTACAGAAAATCCATCTCCCGATGCCATTGGGTTACACGGTGAGTATGTCTGGCAAAATTGGGGATCTCTTTTTACAGGAGGCTTATGTGCAGAGTTAAGTCAGTCTGTCATCCAAAACTCCTGCCCTTATTGTTCTTTACTGAAAATAGTTAAAATATATGGATTATTAAAGGCATGTCAGTTTGGAAACATAGATGCAAACCACTGAGATAATACGATATTACAAGATGCTGGCACCCTGCACTTGGGCTGACTGCAGTGGGAATAACAATAGGGAAGGAAAGATGATTTGGGGATGTGGTAACAATGACTCCTGGATCTACACTAGCACAAGGGAATTCTACTTAGGTCAGTGTATGACTATATACGATATAACTACACAATGTTATCTATTCACAATGGTGATTAAACGCAACCAGGAGAGCTAAAAGGTTTTCACAGACCTCKTTATGGTCTGAAATAAAATCAGAGATTGAGTCTACTTTTCCAAACCTGTACTTTAACCTATTCAAACATAGTGACAAAGATTTTTATCAACACAGAKTCATGCAATGAAACATTTGAATAAGATTTTTATAATGAGTTAAAGTGTCTTGGAAATAAAGTTTTTTAGCTCCTTAGAAAATTCCAACCCAAGTTCCATATTAAGTGCAYAGTCCACTTAAAACTGTAAAAAAAGAAAATACTGCAAATAAATTCTGCATTTTGAACTCTGCACTTTTTAACCACACTTTAGTAAAACCAAGAAGCACAATGGACATTCTCCAACTAGACTTGAAGGAAAGATTATCTTAAATTTCCTCCTGTCTTTTATAGGAGACTAACACTATAAGGCTGTTGCCACATATCAAGGATCCTGCTGTTGACTCAGCCTGGTTGCACCACCCTATGATGCAAGACTTCTGTCAAGCCTTTAAGTTGGGGTAAGTAAAAAGAATATTCTCTGTGATAAACATGACACTGAGCTGTACCTCTGGCTAGTCATTATAATGTGAACTACAGGAAGAGCTCAGAATAGTAACCTTTATGCCAATATGTTAATTAAAATCTTCAAAGGGTGAAAACACAAGGGGAAATGATATTGCAAAAAAAATGTACCTTTCATCCCCCAGCTTGCATCCTGGTCCGTTTCATATTGACCCATMGTTTCAGGCTGACAGAGAAAGAAAGAAGCAATGTAACAGCAAAATACATGAAAACCCCACTCTGAACATTGTGGAGAGAAAAAAGAAACACATAGAACMCAAATACACATCCTTGCGTGAGAGAAAGAGAAATAAGTCTCRTTCAAATTTGACCTAATTGCTCAAGTAAGCAAGGTAACACTGAAACTGTCACATGCTGATGTGTTACTGCCATCATCACAAATCACTTCTGCTGCACTGCAACTTTTCTCCTCCTGCTTCACACTGCTGATGCCACTGACCAGGGAGAACTCTAACATGTACCATATATGTGCTTTGTTTGAACCAYTGTCTTCTTTCTTTGCTGACAAATGCTGTGATGAAAAACAGTACAGGAAATCAGAAAAGCACTATTATATGATTTTTTTTTCCCCAAATCTCATTTTTGCGTGCTAGGGTATCAATGRTGTGCACAGTTATGCCCACAATAACCTGCAAGGCTCCTTGTTTGCTTTTGGGGTTTTATTTATGCAGCACTAGGATGGCTGATTAAAAATAACAAACCACAAAAGCTGGTATGAATGAACCTACAATCCAAACAGAGGACATCCATTCTGAGAGGAATTTTGGCCTCAAGGACTTGACCATGAGCAACCTTTTCAACKCTCATGCAGGTTTGGGATTCTTTCTAAGGGACAGATGCTGCCACCTGCTGCTTTCCCATCACACTGCAAGGCATCCTGAGTGCTCTGGCCTCGGGAAGCCTTGGGATGGCTTTGGTGCCTCACCACCAGTGCAGTGGCTGGGCACAAGTCAGTGYCTTGCTCACTTCAGGTTACTGGCAACACTTATTCTGAACAGTCAGAAAAACCTCTTGACTCATRGGTGGGATTAGTTTTTCATGGACCATTTTAAATTTCTAAATATTACTTGACAAAATTTCAGTGTCATTCCTTTCTTCAGAGAAGAATTCAAGAAACCAGGTATTGAAGCAACACAGACATAATTAGTCMTGTAATATTTATTCAAAGGGATGGACATTTCAGCAGCTAAATGGAAAAATCCATTTAATAATTTGATAATTTCCCTCTTGTAGCTTCTTCCAAATGACTCTCAGTTTGACTCTTGTCACTGGGGAAGTTTAATCCTCCTCATGTGCTTTTGCAGGTTTCACATCTTCCTTTGGAGAAAGAAAGGAATTTGAACGAGGTCCTCTCCATRCAATTTGGACACAAATCAATTCTTCAAAAGGTAGGTGCACATGCATCTATGTTTTGCTCATTACTATAAACCATAGTGGTTTTTCACCTAAAAGTATAAGCTATGAACTGAGAATCCATAATGCTAGGTGGCAGAGAGGCCACRTTGTCAAAGCTTTCTTTTTTATTAAAGACTAATAAAAGTTGCAAAAAAGGATTAAAAAAGCATTCCTCATCTGTTCTGATTATAATTTTGTTAGACAATTTTCTTTCTAGATTGCTGCTTGTCATTCAATCTTCATTGATCCCTCCCTGCCTTGAAAGTACAATGGCTATGAGTGAATACACACACCCCACACAGACACACATTGATACTAGAAAAAACAGAACAGATGGTTCAAGGAATGCAATGGATGTGGGCTGTTCCACCTTTGCTCTAAGATCATTACTTGCCTAATTATAGCCCTGTCTCTATCATTAATTCAAGCTATCCTATGACTAATATGTGCATCCTGTACATTTTAGATCTTCGTTTGTTTTGGGAGGAGAATCAAGATTCCCAATGCTCACAATGCACACAAGTAAAAGGAGAAGCCTCAGTCAGCCTCACTCGTGCAGTGAGACAAAGTGTAACCCACTTAGGGAATGAATCTGTCAGACAGGGCCGGCAGCCAAAACACCTTTGAAGTGTTATTATTGTGTAGATTTTCAACTAGTTACTGAGTTGTCTGTTTATGAGACATTATTCCCTGGAGAATGTATYTAAACGTGTACCTACCTGATGTAAGCCATTCTTTCCATAGCCGGGTAGAGAAGCAGACTTAGAATATGGAAATCCTGTAAAAGACATCACATACAGCTAAATCTTTCACAGCCTACTAAAACAGGGAATCCAAGAAAACATCCAGAGACAGCAATTACAAGATCAAATATTCTATCAATGAGATGAGATATAACTGACCTATGGTCATCTTTTCTTCATATTTCATGCACATGAACATGTGTAGCAGTATCTAGAAAGAGCAGCATGCCAGGGGCACAATGTGGAGGGAGTTGTGGGGCTCACATTATGGAAGCCTCATGCACCCACATGATGCTTGTGACTCAAGAGATTGTGAAATCTCTGCCTTCCAGATTGGCATGAAATCATAACTTGAACTTGGGATTAAAGGGATTTAGATCATCACTTCTGAATGTGCTATATGAGTCCTGGGTTATGGTTTTGTTCCTTAAAAAAAGATGGGTTGATATCCTACCACTTAAAAAAAATAAAAACTTTTTTTTTTTCTGTAAAACATCTCTTGGAAAAATGCAAAAATGAAGATACAGCAGTGGATAAAGTAAATCACCCAGAGTATATACACCCAAGTGAAAGAAAGTTTTAAGATGGAGAAAACTGAAAAAGTTTTCAGTTTTCAATTTTTTCAACGTGTTGAATAAATGATGTAATACAGTGATGAAACTGAGTGTGGGCATTATGAGACAACTGAAATGCCTTAATTTCAGTATTAAGACTTTAATAAGAAAGTTTAAAAGTTAAACAATAGAAGAACAAACATGTGTGTAATAAACATTCCTGACTCCGTACAGGACATTATGTAAAACTGGTGCAAAGAGTTACGGAAGTCAGATGGCTCAAAGAACTGAATGTACAATACTTCTTTCTGTCAAAATTGTTAGCAGTCTCTGTCCAAAGAGGAATGCAGGAAGAGAATCCAGACCCCACTGGGTTAATAAATAGCCTAAGGAGATTATTAGGAATAAGCATGCAGAAAGAAAAAGCAAAAGATGGATCAGCAGAGAGCTCAAAATGTGCTGAKATAAACAGAAAACGGCCAGAAGTCAAGCTGAGTTAAACACTGAAAATGATATTAGAACAAATAGCAAAAGTTTCTCCAGCTATCCAAATAAAAAGAGAACAAGGCAAGAAGAAATGGGATCACTGGGAGCTGCACTGTGTCAGTATTTAGCACTCAGCAAAGGTGAAAGACAACCCAGGTAGGGCTTGAGCAYTGAAGTATTTCATCCAGGGAACACAAAGTGCAGTACTGAGCATGGATGAAAAGCTAAAGGAGTAAGGGTAGGCCAGTGGATCACTGTCATGATGGAAAAAAAAATTTCAAAGCACTGAATGTAATTAAACAGGGAGCAACAGGCTCACACTGAATTGCAAACCAAGTACCTCCTACCATTAGAGAAGGGCAACTACCGTTTTTATACTTAAGAGAGGAAAAAATAACAAATCATTATGTGAATGGTAGTGCCACCAGAGASCAAAGAGTAAAATAATACCTGTGCAACAGAATGCCTGTATCTGCAACAAAGCTGCCATCTCTGCTCCTGCCTGGAAAAAGCTGCTGTGTTGGACATCAGCGTGCAGATCAATCTTTTGGCCTTTTGGCTACAGAGAAGATGGGCGAGTGAGGTTTGTTCTGTCGCTAAATAACCCTCGGTCACCGAGGAACACTGGCCCAAGGTAAAGAGGCGCTGGCAGCAGAGCCAGGCGGGCGCGGAGCTGCCCCGGAGCTGCCGGGCTGAGCCGGGGCTGAGCCGGAGCTGGCCCGGAGCTGCCGAGCTGAGCCGGAGCCGCCCCGGAGCTGGCCCGGCTGAGCCGGAGCTGGCCCGGAGCTGCCGGGCTGAGCCGGAGCTGCCCAGGAGCTGCCCCGGAGCTGCCGGGCTGAGCCGCAGCCGCGGCGCCGGCGACACCGCGCGGCCGGCCGGAGCAGCGGAGCGCAGAGCGGAGCCCGAACGGCCCGAACGCAGCACCGAGAGCCGCTGATCCAGCTCCCTTCCTCTGTGGTTAGACACTGCCTGAACATSAGCTACCCCCGGCTAGTGGGGTAGCTGCTTCGCCCACTACGACATTGACTCCAGTCTGAAGCTGCACAGGTGTGGCATAGGTATGAGGCTGCCTCTCAGCACATCACGGCCTCATCAACAGCAAGGGTTACATGCCTTCCTAGGTGATGGCTGCTTTCTAAATACACAACRCGTAAAATAATGAATTGTGGTAAATGATTACCTATTACACGTCTACATATATAGAAACAAGACCCGTTTTCATGGGYGCATGTCAGGAGATAGAAGCTCCACTCCTGCCTGTTGATTGCACATGCCTGAATAATGTGCTGTGTTGTTAGTTGTGTTCTTCTGGGCATTTAAGTAATGTAATGTGGCTCTAAAATTTTTTCTAGAGCAAAACAACCCTTCTCTGGTTTGCTCAGAGGMTGGACAGAAAAATGCAGGGCTTTTTGCTCAGTTTATCTGGAAACATYAATACCAATTCACAGCCTGCTAACTCCCTCCACTCTGCATGTAACCACTTGGCACCAAACCTATGCCTAACAGATTTATTTTCTCTGATAGTCACTATGCCACAGGGATAGGGCTGAAAGCCAGAGTTCTCAAGCAGAAGTGCAAGAGGTAGAGACGCTACTCTTCTGTGGCAAAAGGGGGGCCTATGACAAACTATAAATATTCAGAACTAAACAGGGAAACACTGAATAGAGAAGGAATTAATTAGGATGCCCACAGGTATTAAAAGTCAGGTAAGTCAATAAAGGCATAAGGAAAGGAAAAGTGTAAATTTCAGGAAGACAAAACTTCCTCAATGTCATTTCTGTGACAACTGGGGTCAACTTTCATTAAGGACAGAGAAATGCTGATAAAAAGCAATGGAAAATGAACTACAGAACCTATATTGGCACAAATGGGATGTTGACCCTGACACAGAGGTGTGAATTATCTACTGCATTTCTAGTTTTAATAGTTCCACATTCCCAAGATAATCAAAAATATGAATGAAGTGCTAATGGAGCAGAGTGACAGGTATAGCAACATTCTCAGGGGAAAAAATGAACACTATTATTTTGTTCCTTTATAACAGTTCTTGGTGTGCTACGTACTTCTCCTTGCTTAAAATCTGCACTTAAGGACTGGTCTCTCAAAACAGAGATGTGTAGAAGAGCATCAGCTCTACTCCATAAAGCTTCCAGATATACCCCATGTGTGTATGACAATGAAAGGTTTCAAAGGTTCTCATTTGTGGGCTATGATTTACAGATGTTCAGTCAGTGAGGTGGTCAGACTCGGTTCCCCCTGCACAGGGAATCCTGCAGTACACCTTGAGCACATGTTTGTGATTAGTAGTAAAGATTAAGTTATCAAATTCCTTAAAGCYAGACCTAAATAAATTGATCTAAAATAAGTTTTCTTCTTTATCTTGTTACAGCCTTGTGACAGACTTCGTAGCATCTGTTTTCCCTCTTCCTTGCATAGCTAAGCCATCATTTCCTTAATATAAGTTGATGGAGCCAACTATCACATTACCAAAATGCCCACAACACTGACATCCTAGCCCTGCTGCCAGACATGCCTTGCATTGGGTGCATTCTTTTGGAAAACTGCTTCCCCAGCTTGCTTACCCTGGATGACCTGCTACTGCTGCATGGGGTAAAGTGGAGGAGGCAAGGAGAGGAATGTCCCAGTTATTTCTTAAAAATCATTAAACTTATTTTCTGTCATGTATGTAACTTAAAAGTAAAATTCAGGCCCAACAGTAATGCTTCTGACTTGCTGAAATGTGTAATAAAAAATGTGTAGAACATGCTTTTGGTACTGACAGATAGCATGGGCCAGTATTCAGTTACAGAATTATTCCCTTTCCCACCTGGAATATTTCTGTGACCTTATAACTGGGAATGATAACAAAAAAAAAAAGCCTATCTCTGGAGCAAGGAAATCTTTATGCATATCATGATAGAGAAGGAATGGCTCCATCAATATTCAAAATACATAGTTTGTGTCAAGGACTAATTAGCTCAAGTGAAAAATGTGCTTGATTCCGCCATCCTGTCTACTGAAAATAGGCATCATATAATAAATGGGCACTTCTATGAGGAGTGGGTTTTTGTGGTAAGGAATCTCTGCTCTCCAAAGAGACAACAGTTCATTTACACAGGCAATGCTGTGTCACTGACATACTTTATGAAAAATCCCTTTGCCAGGATCTTTTCTCCTGAGAAGATGGGAAGCTTCAGCTTCTCCATGTTTTGCTACTTTGGAGAATTGTTTACCCAGCATGTGAATTGTTTTTTACTTGACCAATGACAGCCAGCTGTGTCGAGGCTGTGAGCAGTCACGAGATTTTATTATTCATTCCTTTCTTTGCTAGCCTTCTGATGTCTCCTTTCTTTTGTACAGTTTTAATATACCATTTTCTTTTAATATTATATATATAATAAAATAATAAGCCTTCTGAAACATGGAGTCAAGATTCTCATCCCTTCCCTCACCCTGGGAACCCTTGAACACCACCACAATGCTGCTCCTTTCACTAATGAGAAACTACAGATAGTTCCACCATCAGAGTCTGGAGGTGCTGAACGCTCACAAGCCATGGCACAACAGACAGATGGGTGTAGCTGTGGCAGATGAGGCAGAGTGGAAATTTTCCAGGGTAGAAATCCATTTTGATTTAGGTGGAATGTACATCTTTAAGTATGTAGCTTGCTGTGTAGTCTGGTTGCAAAAAGCCTAGGCTCAGAGAAACTGCTTCAGTKAAGGACAGAGATAAGGGAGGAGGGGGGGAGGCAGAGGGTGACAGAGAGAGACAGAGACTGCTGTGAGAGCCCGTCAACCTGACCTAGGAATTCTTTCTGATCAAGAAGAACTAGCGGCAAATGTCACGTGAAATTCATAAAAATGAATCTGTATGGACCTACTGTGAAATTGTATGCATATGTATTTGAGAGGGGGATAAAAAGCGACCTGAAGTTCCCAGAAGTATGCGTGTCATTTTAGGGGAATGATTCCCACATGCGTCCAGCGCTGTAACAAACACACTGGCTTTACAATTTTCACAAAAGTTGTGGAGTTTTGTTTATCTCTGCAAAACACAGAGATAGGCACAAAGGCAGCCAGGGAGAGGTGAGGCTGGGCTGCAGCACTGCCAGGGAGCTGTGAGGCCCGGCTCAGTGCCTGGTGCAGCTCTGCCAGGGAGCTGTGAGGCCCGGCTCAGTGCTTGGGTGCAGCTCTGCCAGGGAGCTGTGGGGCCCGGCTCAGTGCCTGGCTGCAGCACTGCCAGGGAGCTCAGTGCCTGGGTGCAGCACAGCCAGGGAGCTGCGAGGCCCAGCTCAGTGCCTGGGTGCAGCACTGCCAGGGAGCTCAGTGCCTGGTGCAGCTCTGCCAGGGAGCTGTGAGGCCCGGCTCAGTGCCTGGCTGCAGCACTGCCAGGGAGCTTTGAGGCCCGGCTCAGTGCCTGGCTGCAGCACTGCCAGGGAGCTTTGAGGCCCGGCTCAGTGCCTGGCTGCAGCACTGCCAGGGAGCTCTGAGGCCCGGCTCAGTGCCTGGCTGCAGCACTGCCAGGGAGCTCAGTGCCTGGCTGCAGCACTGCCAGGGAGCTGTGGGGCCCGGCTCAGTGCCTGGGTGCAGCACTGCCAGGGAGCTGTGAGGCCCGGCTCAGTGCCTGGCTGCAGCACTGCCAGGGAGCTCAGTGCCTGGGTGCAGCACTGCCAGGGAGCTGTGAGGCCCAGCTCAGTGCCTGGGTGCAGCACTGCCAGGGAGCTCAGTGCCTGGGTGCAGCACTGCCAGGGAGCTCAGTGCCTGGGTGCAGCACTGCCAGGGAACTCAGTGCCTGGGTGCAGCACAGCCAGGGAGCTGCGAGGCCCGGCTCAGTGCCTGGGTGCAGAACTGCCAGGGAGCTCAGTGCCTGGGTGCAGCACTGCCAGGGAGCTGTGAGGGCCGGCTCAGTGCCTGGTGCAGCTCTGCCAGGGAGTTGTGAGGCCCGGCTCAGTGCCTGGCTGCAGCACTGCCAGGGAGCTCTGAGGCCCGGCTCAGTGCCTGGTGCAGCTCTGCCAGGGAGCTGTGGGGCCCGGCTCAGTGCCTGGTGCAGCACTGCCAGGGAGCTGTGGGGCCCGGCTCAGTGCCTGGTGCAGCTCTGCCAGGGAGCTGTGGGGCCCGGCTCAGTGCCTGGTGCAGCACTGCCAGGGAGCTCTGAGGCCCGGCTCAGTGCCTGGTGCAGCACTGCCAGGGAGCTGTGAGGCCCGGTTCAGTGCCTGGCTGCAGCACTGCCAGGGAGCTGTGAGGCCCGGTTCAGTGCCTGGTGCAGCACTGCCAGGGAGCTGTGGGGCCCGGCTCAGTGCCTGGGTGCAGCACTGCCAGGGAGCTGTGAGGCCCGGCTCAGTGCCTGGTGCAGCTCTGCCAGGGAGCTGAGCGCCTGGGTGCAGCACTGCCAGGGAGCTGTGGGGCCCGGCTCAGTGCCTGGTGCAGCACTGCCAGGGAGCTGTGAGGCCCGGCTCAGTGCCTGGCTGCAGCACTGCCAGGGAGCTCAGTGCCTGGTGCAGCTCTGCCAGGGAGCTCTGAGGCCCGGCTCAGTGCCTGGTGCAGCACTGCCAGGGAGCTGTGAGGCCCGGCTCAGTGCCTGGTGCAGCTCTGCCAGGGAGCTGTGAGGCCCGGCTCAGTGCCTGGCTGCAGCAGGAGCCCCGGTGCCCCGGCACTCACGGCAGTACGGCGTGGCCGTGCCCTCCTGCGCCCGGTCGCTGCCGGCGGTGAGTGACAGCGAGCGCGTCTCCGAGTCCGGGGAGTTGGTTCTGGTCTCCAGATCCCCTTTCAGGATCAGCCAGCTGCTCTTCAGCTGCAGAGAGGAAAAGGCTGTTATAAGATACAGGATTTAACACCTGGAGGCAGTTCTGCTACCTCGGCTGTCTCACATGCCTTGTGAACTGTGTCTGTTAATGCTCACTGCAGCTTGTACCATCCTTTATCAAATTACAAAAGCTGACTACGTGGTGAATTAGACATCACAGCTACCAGAAACTTTTAATTTTCAGCTGGGCTGAGGATAGTTTCTCTGTTCATGAAGCTGCCCACTGTGCCTCACTTTAGAAGATGCCCTTTGTCATTTTCTTAGAATTAATCTGCTCTTGACATTTTTTTTTCTAAACTGATATGCACCCTATGTCTGCAGGATTAGCTGAATCACCAATGCAGATATTGAGACCCAGTGAAAATCCATAGTTTATTGCTCTTAATCTCAATATCCCTACTTCTCTTTACTGTAGAATGTACATTCTAAACCCTTTGGGTGAAAGATTAAGCTTTTCTATGTCTTTTTGGGAAGACCTAAAAGTATTAATGATTATTTCAATTATTTAAAAGAATACCTTTACATATGAATGTGTTTTAAAAACCAATTACTCCAAGAATGATCAATACTTCCTTTTGTTCTTTTTGATCATTACCTTCTTACTGTCCTGATCCAAGCTTCCATCCTCCCCTTCTGATCTTCTTGCTGCTGTAAGATTAAATTAATTTAAAAAATTTGAATAGAATGCATCTTATTTATTGTGTTCTGTTTTGACTGTAGTTATGTTCTGAATATTTTTAAGAGGGGAGAAAAATCAATTTTTAAAAAACAGATTTTGACAGAAAATTTGATGTACAGAGCTATGGTTTCACATAATTAACTGAAATAATYTTGAAAGYATTACAGTRATCCTCATCCTTCATRYATRCAGTGAATTTAGAGAATCTATTCCTGCTGGATTTTGAMCCTGCATTTTCAGGAAGAAACTACTTTTGGGGAATGATTGGTGGGAAAAAGAATTGTACATCATAACTTAGGGACAAATTTCTATRGCCACCACTCACGGGGAAGCCAATTCCCCCTTCTGTGCTACAATGACCATGGAAGTGCAAGTAGTCACACAGATATTTTGTAGTCAGCACACCTGGATCTYCTGGGATCCCAAAGAGGGCAGGCAATCATGGTACAGAAAATTATGAACAAACTTGGCATTGCCTCTTTATAAAATAGGCATGTGAGATTGTGTCAGACTCGAAAATGCAAAATTCTTGACCAACCAATTTTAATGGCTGTATTTTTCTCTTCTGCCCATATTGTCCTGTTAAAGAATGTTTCCCAAAAAAGTTGCTGATGTTTTACCATCAGGTTAGTTCCTTGTAACTTTCCAACTTGCTGAGAAGAGAACTGAAAACCTCAAGCTCTTAATTAGATAGTTCCCGACCCTTTAATGTGTTTTTCCTTGTCCTTTATTTCCCAGGGTATTGTTCCAGATACTGAGTTACACTTGAGAATCTTACAGAAAGTTTTGTGCCAAATTTCACACAATTTCAGGTAAGTTCTGAAAATTTGAGTCCTACTTGCCCTTGTATCTCTCTGGGTAGTTTGGGGAGAGTTTTAATGGTGCAAAACTGGAATAATGGAAGGACATAGCATAACTTAAGGGCCATGAGAAATGAATGCGACAAGGGAGTTGTCTGCAATGCCAGAGAAAAATGGCCCTGTGCAATGCAATGTAGACAGAAAGTGTAATTATCATTACGAGAAGGAGTACAATAATACAAAAGTTAAGGCTCAGATGAGATTCTTAGAGACAGAGATGGAGAGGAGATTAAATTGCACCATTAGAAGTGCTGGAAAACTCCCAGCAAGTTGGGGAAAACTCTGCCCTCTCCAGTTCCCCAGCCATCAAGTCTGCAGAGGATCTGCCCCGTGTCTAAACAWCACAGGAGAAAGGCCACTACAAAAACATTTCAGTGTTATGCTGATCCAGTTTCTGGTGCCAYTGCACAGCTCACATCAAGACCTTAACTGGTTTTGCTGAGGAAGTGGTAGCTAAAAAATGGCAAATTGCCATAAGGGAAATATCTGTAGGTTAGAGGTGAAAGTCTGGAACTGTAGAGGGTTTGGCTGCTTCCCCCCACTTCAATTTAGTGTGGAGGGGAAAAAAAAAAAAAGCTGGGTTACAAAATGGGGACAGCATTATGAAAAAGGTTTTCACAGTTATCTCATAGCACCCTGACAAGGGTATTTTCCCAAGATGGCAAGCTGCTTCTCTGAGGAATAAAATAGGAAGGAATATTCAAATATGATGATGAATAAAGTACCTATACTGCAAGAAGGACTTAAACCTGGTTCTCAGATATTTTGGGAGCACACTCTAAACTGTGAGTCAACAAGTTWTTCCAGGTTATGTGTACAGAACTTGCTCTTATTAAATCAGAAATCCTTATAGAGGATCTGATGCATTTCTGTAAATTTTATTTTTGTTCCAAGACATTGATGTTTTCAAAGGAAAAACACCCCCGTGCTTGATTCAAGATTTCTATTCAGAAATTTCAAGAAAGTTCCACAAGATCTAGAGAACATCTGACTTCAAAGAGATGCAGAGGATTTACAGTCAAAATCAGTGAGGGCCATGAAGGCCAGCCCCTCCCAAGTTCCTGAGAAGGCTTCATGTAACACATTGCTGGCAGATAAATCCAAGTGCCCTGAATTTCATCAGTACTGAGCATTAGCTTCACCACTGCAAGGGATACTCTGTTCTGCCATGAATCCCAATGTGATTTCCAAACCTTTTAAATAACTTTRAATGATGTTCAAATATTTCTAAAACACAAATACACACACACACAACCATGCAGGCTCCAACACTCTTCACTTTCCAACCCCAGCTCTGAGCCTGATCTCTTGCATGTTCCATTCTTCCACCACCTTTGTCTCATTCTGAAGTTGGTTGTTTATAAAAGAAACACAGAAGCTGTGGCTACAGCAAATCTGTTGGGTGCTGATGTAACTAAAACTTTTCAAACCAAATGTTTTGGAAGAGCTTCTTGCACTTCTTGTTTTAAAGAACATTTTTGTTCTTGTTTGTTCAAACTTGGTCTCTTCAACAAAGGAATGTTATCTGGCTCCTTTTCAGCATGAATTAGTTCARTGTCCCATTAGCTTGAGGAGCTGAATCATCAGCTGCTCAAGTGTTCATGTTTTAGCTGGGAGTCCTTCCAGAACAAAAACTAAATCTTTTTTGATTTGATATTCATTTGTATTATTTTTATTGGAAGGAAAGTTTATGATTTTTGTTGTTGTTGTTGCTGTTTCTGGATTATATGGGTTTTGGGGATTTTTTAGTTAAGAGTCAATTATGTTTTGCCCTCTGSTAGGAAAAAAAAAGTATTTCAGAAAGTCTATAATCTAGAAAAGTAAGTTTAAAACATATATTCTTGTTAACCTATTGAGATTGCTGACTTGCTACTTTAATTTTCTGCTCAGTTCAACGATTACAAACACAAATCCACACAGCAGTGCAAAACTGACATAATCCAGACTTCAACAGACAGCAAATTGATATAAAAATGCCCAGCCTGCAAATATAAAGCTGTTGCTTAGAATCCTCTTTGCCAACCAAAAGTATCTATGAAATGAAATTACACAGCCAGCATACAGGATATCAGAGTCCTATCATCAGCTTCTGTAAATGAGTGAAACTATGCTGACTTACACTAGATGATTGTTACTTTGCATTTGTTCATGATTTTTTCAAACACCATTATAATATTCAACTTTTTTAGTTGTCTGTATTTTTTTTTTTTTTTTGCTCAGCCTGAGAAGTTACATCTAATGATTTATATTGAGGAGCAGCACAGAGGGGCAGGAGAGGGCAAACAGGGCATGGAACAGCAGTCAGGGTGTAGCACAGCACTTTATGTGGCACTCATTATCAGCTCTGAATCATCACAACATATCAAAACACCAGTATCCCAGTTCTGGAGAACTTACTGTATCCCTGGACATCATGTTATACCAAATGCTATTTAATTTTCACATCGCTTTTTCTCCTTCTCTACTTGAGGATATAGGGACATAATGAAATGCAAAGACTACAGCAAATGAATTTGGGAGTCAATACAAATTTTTTGCAAAGACACATAGATAAAACTGCAACAGAGAAAAGCAGACTGTACCATGCTGTTTGTAGATAGGAGGTTTCCTATAGATGTTATCTTTTACGCCAGTGTCTGAGGAAGAGGAAAGAGAAAGGAAAGAATGAAAGAGTAAGCAAGAAGTTCAGACCACGCTGCTCTTGTCTCCTCTCAGCAACAGTAACAATGCAAAAACTTCAGCAAAGACTATGCATTCATTCAGTGGTTTGCCATTCACTGGTTATTAAAAGAGAATGGAACTTTAGCCATCATATGCTGAAAACCTTTATACCTACCTGTGCAACATAATCCCCCTAAGTCCCTCAAAATGCTCTAAGACAACTTGAGTGGCATCCATTGGGTGATATGTAGGTGGTTTCATCTGCACTACCAGAATATACTTCATCATCAGCAAAAAAGCAACTGGCAYACTTGCCACTATTGAAAATTCATATAGGAGTACAACCGACTACTACAACTGTCACTCTTGGAAAAGGATTTTCTCCATTATTTATAAATAAAGTGTACATGTTCAGGYATGAATGTTTATACTGGAAATACAAATTATTCTTTTAGGAAATCCTATAATTTGTCTTTACTTTGAATTGTATAGTTAACTTGGCCTTCCAGGAATTTTCTGGAAGCACTGAGAGCCACAGTCTAGGGTTCCCAAATCACAGACATCAGATTCACTCAGTACTGTGGCAGATAGAATTCCTAATTGTGGTCTGTTTACAGAAACATTAACCACAGAAGCTAAATGTGAATAAACAAAGGATTACAGGGAGGATGTAGATGTGTTTAGCAGTCAAAAAGCTAAATGGTGTGGATGTAACTTTAATGTCCTTGTTGACTAAACTTGAAAACAGTAGAGTACATAACAAAGATAGCCACAATGAGCCTCCTGCAGTTTTGAAGTCTTCCAGCTTYTTTTAAAGTTTATGTTACTATTACTTCAATTCAGATTATAGACTGATAAGAAAGAACCAAACAAACAACAAAAACCCCCTTCAGTCATTCCTCCTGCACACAAATTCAATACATCTATGCAGTTATGGCACTATAAATCATAGGATCTTGGAATCATTTAGGCTGGAAAAGACATCTAAGATCATCTAGTTCAGCCACTAACCAGTGCTGCTGTAACTTTGTACTGGTGATAACATTTTTCATTCTGTTCCTTCATTTTTTTTAACATATAGGTACATGAGCACACAACTTTCTTTTATTTTTTGAGATGAAGTTTAACAACAGATATTCACTTAGTAGACATTTCCTCTTTCTGCACTTTGAAATTCACAAATCAATGCAAAAAAAAAATTACATTCAGAAGAGAACAAACAGGTGCTAGAAATTGAAGATCAAAAGCTAAGCAGTTAATGCCTACCTGGAATATGGAAATGCCTAGGAGCCTGCTGATAGACAGAAGGTGAAGATTTGCTGTCAGAGTACATGGATAAGCTTGGAGTGCTCCGACCACTTTCACTGCCTCCAAGGGGAAGAGCAAAGAAAGCAGATAAAAGAAAAATGGAAAGCAAAGTAGAGTATTTCAAGCATAAAAGCTTGTCCAGAATGACTTGTTAATCCAACAGGTTTAAATATATGTTTTTGTAAAACCCATTCTTTTTCAACATAGTATATTGGCTCAGACTCCTAACACCTCATCAAAAATTACTATCTGATAGATATCAGATTAAGATGCCCTACTTTGAAGTGAAAACTTCTCTTTTAATGATGCTTTAAAAAGAAAATCAAAGGATAAGAACATCCAAAATCTTGCAATGTGTTTTGCATAGCCTTAACTGAATAATCTATTGATCAAGTGTTTTAAAACTTCAATGCTATGGCTCATAGCCTRCCCCTGAAACTAGTAATATATAATTCAGTAGTGTTTAAATTATCTCAAAGCAGGACTAGACCAAAATATAAACATTATGGTTGAGTCAAAAAATCCTGCATGTATCAATGACAAAAAGAGATGTTGAAATTTGGCTTTCAACTGCAAACTTTTCCCACAGGTAACATGCCACAGCATTTTTATGCAAACAAGGTTGGATTATCAAGTCATGGATCTATAATGCCATAGTCACTTCACCAGATTTCAAGACACACATAAGATTTTTCCATATTCATTTTTCCACTTTTTTTTTTTTTTCAAATGCTTATGAGGTGCCATTTATCTCCTCTTGGCTTATTTCCCTGAAGCACACTCTATGGCATTATAGTGCTGCTTGGCAAACAAAAAAGTAAAGCTCTACTTTTTTGGGACTTGTAAAATCCTTTTAGTTTACAGCACTGTTAAGCAACTGGAAGCAAACATGACATTTATTCTTACATCAAATGACTGTTAATCTGCTGTTATTGTTTTAGTGTGGATGAAGCACAAATTGAATGGCTGGTAATGGTGATGTTGTAGCAAGTTTCTCTGGGGTGAAGAAAGTGCAGCAGCTCAGGGCATGAGTTCTGCCTTCATGAAGGGGATGTTCCATAACCACAGAGCTGCTGGGTTACAAGAGCTGGCAAGGCCATGCCTGTGGATGGTCTCTGCTGACACACAGTGGGGGCATGGCCACCCCACTGCCACCAAAGCCAGCCTTGCCATGCACCACTGAGGCCAAGGGGACAGTGCCACCCAGCTCAGTGGGAGCAGAGACAGGACAGACGAGGTCAGAACAGTGTGCTGTGTTCTCATGACAATACACTGACTAATCCATCTAAATTTTGTGTCTGTTGCRTTCAAAGTAGACCAAAAATTAAACCTCAAAAGCTGCTCAGCTGTGACCACTCAGTGATTTCTTGTTGGAAAGTGTAATCTGGGATGTTGAGAGACTGAAATCCCAACTACAGCTGCTGATGGCCTATGGTCTTTCCAAAATGTTAAGAAAAAATAATGGAATTACTAAGAATCTGGTGCATCACCACAAACTTGCACTGTAAGTAGTCCTYAGACAAGAAACCAGACAGTTATTCAGTTTCTTGATTCCCATGGAAGGAAAGAAGTGGGGACAGGTTTTCACTCCACATTTATAAATTCCCTCTTTCTTGGCTGCTTGCTGCCCACATTCCTGCCTATCCCTATTAAACAGAAGAACCCTCCATGTCACTGGTAGGTATTTACTAAAATAAGGTCCATCAAACCTCCAAAATTCTTWAAAGTTTTGTAATGTCCTTCACTCAGATTAGATATTGTTATTGGATTTTTCTAATTTAAACAGAAAATTAAAGTTCTCAAGCAGTTTCCACAGTGCATTAATTCCTCATTTAATTAAAAATTAGCATATCATTAAAATGTCTATTCATGTRTGATCTGCATGAATAATCACTTCATTGAGCAGAGACCCAAGGTGCTGCTACTGTACACACACAGAAAATCATTCTTCAGACAGGGTAGAGTGTCAGCAAAGAATCAGGAGGAAGCATTAATTAAAAGGAATAAGCTTGTAGGAACACAAGATATAAGTGCAAGTACCAGGGGACAGGGAATCTAAAAATTTCTCAGTGCAAGGATCATCTGTGTGGAGCAGTTTGCAAAGCCATCCCCTCTAACTTGCTCAAAAAATGGAAGAATTAAGGATGCAATGATGGAAAAGGTTCTTCTTGGACTCCACTCATACAAACTGATGCACATTTGAACTTTCATTCTGCCACTGATTCAGATAAACATGTGAGCAGTTGTATTTCACATTTTGCATACCAAAGTAAGTGTTTAATAATAAAGCAAACTGAAGATCCATGTAGAAAGTCAATGAGTAGGAACTAAAGACAGCCACTTAAGCTAGGCTATAATTTAAATCTCTAAAATGAGACTTTGCCAATAAACTATTTCTTTCAAGGTTTGCTTAGTATAGACTGAAGAAGAACTTCAAATAAATTCTCAGAGAAAAGACAATGACCAGAGAGAGCAATTTTTCAAACTTTTGGGTTTGCCTTCTGCCATAAGCAGCCACAGGCTGTGATCTTCTCTAGTGATCAGTGAAGAGCAAAAAACCAGAATCTTGAACTCTTCCCTGAATGCTGTTTAAYTTGGAAAGAATCTGGGAAGGCTTGCTTTGAACTTGAGTTTAAACCACAAAAACTTCCTTGTGTCTTCTGGTTGCTGACAGGGCAGGCTGTACTTTTAACCCTGTGTGTGTAGAGCCAACTGACCAGGGCTCAGACCATGCTTCATTTTCAAGGGAAAGTATAATATTGTTTATATCTCCTACTTAGTCAGCTTTTATCTTATCTGGGAGGATGGGCAATTTTATAGTAAGTTACAGCAAGAGCTAAGTTCAGAACTGAAAAACAAACAGATACCACTGGTTGAATGAGGGAGCTGTCCAAGCCTACTCACAAAACCGGGCTCTTTAATATCTCTGCCCATGGTGCATTAAWTTAAAAGAAGTTTTCTGAACTTTGATGACTAATTCTTTTCAAGTGTTCAAAGCCAAAAAAAAAAAGGGCTTTGGAAGCTGCGCTCCTGCACTACAAAGGCAAGATAATTCCCACTGTTTTAAGCCAACATTTTGTCAGCAGGGCTCAGCACACTCAAAGACTCCATCAACTCATGAGGAACTACCACACCAAGCATAGGTGCTTGGAATATCACAYCTATCACCTGCAGTGGCATGAATTGTGAAGCTTTATTGAAGTGAGGTTGTCACAGAATTCATTTTGAAGACAAAAATCCTTAAAAGAGCCCAACCAAATCATCTGCCTTCATGATAAATAACAGCTCATCCCATTACACTTCATGGGAGCTAGACTGCAGAACACTGATGGAAGAACAGGAACTGAGTAATCATATTTGTCACTGGAAAAAATTATGAACCCTGTCATCCTCAGGAAGAACATGAGGCAACCTCAGTGAAATCAAAAGGAAGATTKTGCTTGTCCTAATTTCCCTAGGGTAGTAATGTGTCTGTCTCTGGAAGTGTAAAGAAATCTCTTTTATGACATATGTGGAATGCTGGTTTTAAAAAGAATACTTTTATAGTATAGTAAAGCAGTGTATTATTTTTGGATCTTATAATTTCTTTTTTTTTAAATAAGCAAGATTTCACTTTCTTAAAAATGAAGTGGGAACATTAAGGTTGGTCTGGATACAAACCAACTATTRCTACAATCCCACTCTTCCCACACTAACCACTTTGAAGAGGAAAAAAAGCAAATCCACACCATCAAAAGACTCCTTAAGATAAGAAAAAAACCACATTCTGGAACTCTGAATTTAGAGACCTTGAAGAGGATGAAGCAAACCTTTTGACTTGTTTTGGACAGAGGCATTAACTCAGTGTAAACCAGTGAATAGTCTCTTCAACCTTGGCAGGGCCCAGGATTACCTACTTAGGAAAAATATAAAAATGTTCACCTTCCTCACAGGAACACTGTGAGGCACTGGAAGSTACTGCCTGCAAAATAGTTTAGCTCCTTGATAAAAAAGYACCTCAGAATTGCAAAATATTATAATTTTGATCACATTACTAATAATTATTTGGGCACAAGGAGCTACCACTTAACAACTCCTTTATCCAAACAGCAGCACTTAATAATTGCTGCTGCTCTGAGAAACAGCAGGTAGCACTGAGCAGGAAATCATTTGCACRGGAGTGCTGCCAAGCAGCTGCCAACAGGACTTGGAGGAAAGGCTTTCCATACACTGAAATCATGTGCTGCAGCACACCAAAGAAGTTTCTCTTCCCCAGTACATCAGGATGGATAATACCATCCAAAATGAGAGGACAGATACAAAAACAGTTCAAGCAGTGCCTCAGAGAATACCAGGGACTGTGCCAGCCTTTCAAGAAATGTGTGGGAGGCTGATTGCCTCTGGTTGTGGAAAGGAGATTTGCAGGTAGCCTCTAAAACAACAACAAACAGTTTAATCTCATCAGCTCTTTCCTCCAAAATTTTCTCTCAAGGATCATATTTGGATGTCTCAAGCTTGACTCTGTTCCTGTTTATCCCAGTGAAATCCAGCTGACTTTGGGCACCATCAGGGCCCAAAAAAAGATGTTTCAGTTATTATTCCAAAGGCAATGAGTACCTGCTATTCACTTGAATGTGCAAGTCTGTCTCCTGCAGAGGGTCATTCCCTTTTCTTTTCTGGTTACAACCTCAAGAACAGCAGTTTTGCTTTATTAAATCAGAGAGTATATGAGAGTCAAGGAACTGGCATTGAAAGTGTTTGCCATTCATGTGGCCTCACAGTTCCTATTGTTACTAGAGAAGACAGACTCAGGGGAAGACAAATGTGGTAGGTGAATGCCTTCTCTCTCAGACATTTACCAACTGACTAAAAAAACCTTTGCCTCAAAGGTTCTTGGCACTCTTCAGCACTGTCTCATCATTAACATGGAGGTTGCTAGAAGTTAATAACCACTGGCAAGGAGAACAGATTCAGTTASTGTTTTATAAGATATAGCACAGACTAACTGAGAGTCAGTGCAGTGCACTGATGTAACCAGCTGTCATAATTTTTGGCAATGCTACAAATAATAKGAAGAATATCTAAATGTAGGTTGGAAGGTTAGATAACTGATCAYCCTATGTTGCATCACATGTGTAAGCTTATTACACTACTTAGCATCACCAGAAAGGGTAAAGGTATTTTGGAACTAACAGACTTTTAAATATTTTCCTTCCTCAGTTTCATTATAAAAGCTAATTCCTTCCCTCTATCCCTTTGTAAGACACTGAACACTCACTGAAAAAGCAAAAATAAAACACCCCATACCCACTCAGTTTGTAAAACTTACACAGTACATCAAGGAAGCATTTGCACAAAATTAAGACAAATTTTATCCAAGTGGAAGCCATGCTTGCACAGACATAAAAGTGAAACACAGCTGAATAAATCTACATTATCACAGCACGGGTTTGCATTCCTGGACCTTACCTTTGAAGAAAGGGATGTAATGATGTCTGAATGTAGATGTAAGGCTTGGGTGTTGGGGCAGGGAGATGCAGCTACTGGTACCAAGACTGTGAGTACCAGCTGGGGGCAACAGAGAGTAAGTGAAAATAAACTATTTAGTTCACTTACTGAAAGCCATAAATTCCAATGCCATCCTTTTTTTTTCAGGAACATTTTCCTCCTGATGCTTAGAAAACATACAGCTTACATTTAAGTCTTCCTCTTTCTCTGGTTATTGCTACAAACATGCCAGTGGCCACACTATGGGGTCAGCCAAGGGACAGGGGCTTTCTGCAGACAGAAAGGGCATCACCCGAACCRCTGCAACGCATCAGAAAATATTCCAGAAAAGGCACCACAAAAGGCATGGCTGCACTCAGGGGAAAACCTGCACATTAAAAAGCTGCAAGAGGGAATGAGAAATGCTCATWATGGGTCTAATGAAATGAAATGGGAAGAGCCTCTCTGTCTCTGCAGAGAACTGTGCCACGAGTGGGTCCAGTTCTCACTGTCGGCGCTGCACACTGGTAGGATTTCATTCACAATGCACAGGGCACTCTAGTGCATGGCTAATTTAAATACTTGAAGAAACATCCTGAAGTTATTTGAACTCTGAAAGTTAGATATGTGATTAAGTAACTTGAAAAATAMTCTCAAGTCATCTCTGCTTTGCTGCAATGATGTCCTCATAACACAGTTTGGAGGATTAATGGCAATTTTAAAAATAGTGATTATTAAGATTACCTTCTAAATTTTAAAGCATTCAATTTTATTTGGAATTTCTTTTGTCTTTTCTCCTTGCTTAACATTGTGCTACTAAGATGAGGTGTGACAGCTACCAGACCTTCAGCAGAGATTAATGTCACTCTAATAGATTCTTTTATACTCCACCTCATTTCCATTTTGTCAAAGACTTTGTGTAGTACAACTATTCAATTTCTGTAAAAACTGTTTGTTACCTCTAAAATCTTCATTTCCCCTGGAAAGATTAAGAACTTGCATATTTCCAAATACTTTAGAATTATAATGTTTCCCCAATGAAATTAAAAGACAACAAAAAATAATATAAATGCTCTGTGTTCTTCACCTAAATAATGGAGTAGAGAAAAAATACAATTAATTTTGAGCAATTTCACCAATTATTTCCAAGGATAAAATGCCGCACAGAGCCCAAATATGAATGGGGGTTTTGTAAAGCATTTTCATGCAAAGGTCAAAAGGAGATGATCCCTCCTGTCTGTGTGACCAGAGCACCAACACAGCTGCTACTAGAGCCCAAAGCTGCAAAAAACACTATGAAAACTTCTCAACTAAAGCAACTTCGCCTTCAAAATTCAGCCATCAGAATTGGTCATTCCTCCAGCTCTTGCACTGTGGAGAGGGGACAAGAACMATGACCCTGTGGTACAAGAACATAATACAAGGTCACTCGATCACCCTCCTGGCTTTGTGCGCGCTCACTGCTACTGTGCCACACCTTGGAAGAACTGTGGAATGAGAGTGCACCTTCAGGCAGGAYGAGACCAGGATTAAGTCCCTTAAACCCTCCTATCTTGTGTCTACACAGAATCAATTTTTTGTAAAGGCCTGGTTTTGTTTTCTTGGATGCACGTTCCTGAAGCACTTGTGTCCTTTCTCCCCATGGAACTCGCTTTTCACTGTAAATAAATCCCTGCAATGAACTGCTATTCCACCTTAAACCCCTGACTGCTGAAGTCAATTCTACTTACAACACAACACAAAGTAATGGAAAAATCTAGAGAATAAGTAAGGCTGCTTTTGGATTACCTGGTCTGCTGTAATGCTGAGGAGAATGGGAGGTGGGGGTGTAGCGACCATAGCCCAGGGAGCCAGCAGAGCTAGGACTTGATGTCCTGTACTGCTTGAAAGATCTGTCATCTTGGTCACCCTTGGAGGAAGAGAGAAAACACATGTTATTAGGGAAGAAAAGCAACTTCTCAAACAGGCAGAAGATGCCATCTCATGTGTTTCTGTGCTGTGTAGATGGGAGTCAGTGCTGTCCTAAGATTCCATGCAATCCTAATGAAATGGGGTGGCTTTCAGCACCTCCACCTGCAGAGTGACTGAAAGAGCTCTGCCAAGTACCAGAGAATGGTCATGTTGCCAGGAAAGTCAGAACAGATATAAATTTAAAATTACAATTTAATTTGAAAAGAACTGTAAAAGTGTTGTTTCAGGACAGTGTAATTTCCTGAACAAATAAAATTGGGTGGAAGATGAGCTCAGGTCAGCATGACAGCATTATGGTCACTTTTTACCCATATGAATAGATGCATAATGGYTGCAGACAACACAAAAATCAGCATTTGCTGGTTTCACTACATCATGAAACTGATTGTGTATAAATTGCCCAGTGTGCCACACTGTAACGTGGTCATTAGTATGAGAAAGCCAATATAAACACATCAGCATTAACACTGCACCACTGTGCAGAGCCATTCATGCAATCCAATTCCCACTAAACCCTTGGCTTCAACCAGTCRAAGCCATGTACACACCCTCCAAGCCTCTGATTTTCAACAGTGAGTTAAACTGCAAATGCAATTTGCAAGTAGGGTCTTCTTAACAGTGAAAGCACTTCTGAGTGAAATAGATGGGGAAGTGACTTTGAGTAAACCAGCTATAAAAGCAAATTCAAATTTCCCCYTTTTTAAAACACATGAGAATTGGCTTAAGTTCATATTGGAAAAAATGAATGTAACCTGCAGATGCTCTTTCATGGAAAGTCATACTCAAAAAAATGCTTTCCCTCTCCTGTTCCCGTAGAAAAGAGTGAGGATATCCAACACTGTGACAGTGTCAAGTGACAAGTGTCAGTCACTTATCATGAATATGGGGATGCCTTTAGGAATCTGTGTGATTCCCACTGGATCATTCATGATTTAAACAAACYGTACATCCTATTAGCCCTATCATCATCTCCCAAATTCCTATCAGAAAAACTTGATTATGTCCATACATTCATCTTWAGATGAATTTGGCTTCTCTGGGACTATCCTTGACTCTACAAAGATGTACAATATTCTCACATCATCAGTTTATCCTGTGGACAAGATATGCTCTGTCCCTTCAACGTCACCCCAGACCTACCAGCCACATTTTCAAAAGTGGAAAATCAGCTTAKTATAGTGGCCAGCAGCATTACTGCTCTAACATCCAGTTCAGAAGCAGTTTTACAAAAAGCAAAGAACAACTGATGCCTTCCCAAGCATGCAGTGTTCTGTAGGAATTCTGCCACCAACTCCTCTCAATATCCAGCTYGAGGTGTTTCCTTCCCACTGTACCTACATTGTGTAATACCCACTCTAACCTTTGTGGTGAGATTTACAAGCAGTATTGCAATGGCTCTACAAAGTCTTGTAATGATATTTAAATATCATGTGAGTGTCAGCTAATGGTCTGTGATGTGTCCAATTGTATGACACACGTATGGAACTCTCCTCTAASAAAAAATCCCTGCAACAAAACTGGTGACAAGTTTGCAGATGATGATGATGCCCAAAGCACCTGATCACAGATTCCTTAAAAAGAGAYAGCAAGCACAGAGAAGCTGGATAACATGGGAGTATACACAAATCATGGCAGTCCCAACCTCCACACCAGTATCTCTTCTGGAACTTAACATTGGCAGTTYGGTAACTGAATTTAAAAGATATTGTTATAAACTTACAAAACATCAAGTTTTTATATTGTTTCAGACCTTACCTTTGTGTACCTTGTGTCTCTGCAAGGAACAGTCAACCTAGTCCATGTCACCAAATATTACATGAAACATGCTTTTATTTTTAAATTATCAAAAAAATTACATCTATACTGGTTAACTTCTCTGTTAGCCAGATCTTAAAGTCCTTAATTCTCCATGATTACCAAAATTTTCCAGTGCATAAAATCGGAATAATGGAGAAAATAGCCAGACCCATGATATGGAATTGAGTTACTATCTGGGAAAATACATTAAATGCTTTCACTGCTTCCAAAGTGATGTTTCTTGAAACAATGACTAACTTAATTAATGCACATCAAAATAGATATAGAAGTTCAGGTATGTGCAAATGATTTAAAAGTAGGTGCACACAAATAGTATAAGTAGTTTAACTATTTGTGGAACAAAAAAATGAGAAGAATAAAAGAAGAGAAACCTATGCCGAGCACTAATTTGAATCAGCTCACACTGGCAGCTTTAAATGTGAACATAAATCATATTTCCCAATATAATTTATTCAGTAGAGCTTGAAGAAGTGACCACCATACAACCTTTATTTTGGAAAGCAGAAACATGGATGACAGTGGAGACAGATGCTTACAGATGACAATCCAGAAGCAGAGCACATACTGAACACAAGTAACACTCTAAAARTCATAAATCATAAACCCCATGCACTGTAGAGGCAAGGGGCAAACCCCACATTTCAGACACTGTTGGTTAATAATATGACCAGGTTATGCATCACAAAATGGGTCAGAAGAGGAGAACAAAGGCACTGGGGATTACCTCAGTAGGTGTTGGAGAGAGCAACTGAGGTGACTGCAAACAGCAACACACAACAAATTAGTGATACAAATTCATGCATGATGTTACTCGTGAGAAGAATTACTCTTAAAATATCACTATCCATGTATAACACATGATACAGTTAGGAAAAACACCTGTCAATTAAGTTAGGGCAATTTTTTWATTATCTGTTTTGAATTAAGTATGTGAGAACTAATATATAAATAACTCCATATTTGTCTTTGAGTGATTTCTCTACTACAGAATCCTGGGGTCTGGTGAGGCCAGTCCTGTGGCACAGAGAAGGGCAATAGGGAACTCCCAGTTAAACTGTCTGAAACTACACACAAGCCCTAACTAAATCTGCATTGAAGGACCTCCAAAATCAGGACTAGAATGACAGTTTTAAGGGAAAGAAAAATGCCTGCACTATTTCTTTTCAATTAAGCATCACGTAATTTGACAATCTGCTGCTCATTTCCCTTTCCAAATCAAACACTATGTTTGGTTAGTTGAGCAAAYAGACTGAAAGTACTGGAGCTGCAGGTAAGAAGCCAGCATGCTGAAATTTGGAAGACAGGATTTTTTTTTCCYCCCTGGTAATATCAAGGATAATAAATAGTTGGAGCATCATGAAATATGCTGGATTGCAAACACAGTCCATGTTTGGTCTGTGCACCTCTGCCAAGCCTGATGTCACCAGGCACTTGAGGAGGGCCACAGCCATCAGCAGCACCAACAAATTTTGACATAGAAAGGAAGTGATTATGYTCCACAGGTTCAGGGTGAGGCAGCAGCTTTGAATTTTGTGAAATCAGAAACCTRAATACCATTTAAACCCTTTACCAAATACAATTTAATTATTTTTGAATACTTTAAAATGGAGCTATCATGAYTCAGCACTGTGCAGAGAGGGCTTGGAAGAAAGCCTGCAAAACCAAACATATGCACTGCCCTTCACCTGACAGTGGTCCTGAGACCTTAGTGGTACTGAKTGAGTGTAAAAGGTGCAAGTGATTGCATGACTACGGCTATTATAAATATCACGACCATTAATTATAGCATTTATTTCTGCTCATTTACTGAAACCTGGAGAGAACAAAGCAGACTCCCATGCTACACTGTATGTATATTGCTCATATCTAGCATACTGTAAAGGTTTAATTTGTAAAAATTTAGCTAAAACTATAAAAGGAATCAGAAAGTCAAATGAAATGCAGGTGTGTTCAGAGAAGAAAAGCTAACTTGCATGACAGGAGTTATATACAAGTATATACAAGCTATATACAAAGCCCAGAATTATTAGTTGTTAGTATGTTAGCATTGTGTTAAATTAGATTTCATTAGCACAAACTGTATCATATTAGCTCTGCATATGAAAAGGCTGAAGTGCATGCATGACATGAGGGTGAAGTTAAGAGACAGTTGAAAAAAATTTGTACACAGGAAAGTGATACCATTGTTTTGTTACCAAAATAACATGGTACACTTTGATTAAAAAAAAAATCATGAAAGACATTCGGCTTTGCTTCTCATTTTTGCATTATAATTAGCAATGGCTCTTGTTTCCTACCACATGCAGAACTACTCCCATGGAAAAATATTTTAATTACATGTCATCTCTTTAAATAATGATCACAGAAAGCAATGTTTTAATTTCTACAAACTAAAAAATGAAAATAACAGAAATGAAAATCTTGGGTTTGGTTGTTCTCTTTTGTTTTTTTTTTTTGGAAGTCATTGGGAATGAATGAATGACATGACTCAATTAAAATTAACTAGAGCTATAAAAGTTACATTAAAAAAAAATTAGGCACGTTAATAGTCTTTGGCAACATGTTCAATGATGCACATAAAACCTGAAACTCAGAGTAAAAAAAAGACCCATGTTTCAGTACCTCCCCGTAACTATGCCTGTCATCTGAAGAGTAACTGATATATGGAGAATAGGAGATCATATCTGGGCGGTCAATGTTATAGATGGCTTTATTTTTAGGAAGAGCAGCCAAGTCCCTGTAGTCAAGAATTTCATCTCCAAGCTTTGCCTAAGAAAAGGAGGAAAGCAAGCAGTGAGAATAAGAAAGAATATGAGCAGGATGCAATCAGACAAGGAAAGATAAATGCAGGTAGAAAAGTCATAATCATAATAAACCACTTTTTTTTTGTTGTTTGTGAACATTTAAATCTCTTGTATTTACTACACTATGCTAAATATTAATTTAGCATAGTTTTCTTTTATCTACTGTTTYCTTTTATCTGCTGTTGCCTTCTACCTTGTCACTGGCATTTGGCTAACAGGAGTAGCATGGCATCATTCCAATTCCCTGGTTATATGCCAGTTACTCCTGGATGCACAAACAGATATAGGGGACAGATAYTGTAGTCTTTTTCAGGCAAAACAAACTGAATTTTGAAGTGGTTTTGGTGTGCAGAATTCCCCTGCTGTAAGCAGTAGKGAATAATCAAATATGTATTTCCAGCATTCACTCTCCAGATGCTAAAAAGCATTAATCAGCTCTTTGATCTCTCCCATTCAGTTGTGTCCCACAGCTTCACCTCCATTCCTGACTATGCCCAAGCAGCCCTTAAYTATGGGTCACAAACCAGCTGATGATGAATTTGCACCATGGAGGAAGATCACAGATGCCACTCAAGTATTAAGTTCAAATCCTCTCATGAGACTCACACAACCAACAGAGGGAAAGGATTGTGCTGGTCCCTGTTCTCCTCCTACTACACATATTCCAAAAGAGTAACTTATTATCAAGCTGCCACATTTGCACAGATTACCCTTAGGATAGTTGCACCAAAACTGTCTCCATCACATATTATACTGTAGATATGATGACAAGTTGGCCACACTGAGAGTGGAGAAATGGCAGCATAATTCCCACTTCAAGTTTTGCAGAAGGATAAGCTCTTTGTTGGCAACAAAATGATGAGTGAATCTTGCTGTGCTCTGAAAAATCTCAGTATGATCAGCTATAAAACTGCAATAATGCTTTCCACATGCAAAAATACGAAAGTATCCAGGATTTATGTGTGCAGTAATTCTGTTTTTTCTTAGTATGAGCTAAGAAAAGTTCAGTAGATTTTCTAGGGAAGTTTTCTATCAGGTTAATAATACAAAAAAAAAATTTAGTCTACCCCAGCTACCCCTTCTTCTAAAACAATGCATGAATTTCTGCAAACATAAACTGCAYGAAAAGAAGGAAGATTACTCTTAAATAGGAAAGCAGAACCAAGGTGCCATCACCATCACATATTCCCATCCTCWAAACTAATGAAAAWGTGTGTTTTAACCAAGAACATGAATCTTCAGCCATCTACAGATCTCATTCTCTTTGCAGGTCCTTTAAGAAGCTAAAAAGCAATGAAATTGCCCCTTAATGAAAGGAAGTGCCACCCTGCTGAGAAGGCAGCAGAGCCCTGATGCAGAGACAGGTAATGCAAAGGTAAAGAATCTGTCTGTCCCATCTGTCCCAGAAATACTTTGGGCAGCATTATACCTACAAGGAAGGCCAAAAAGGCTGTGATTTCAGTAAAGGTATCCAGGTTTTTGGCCATTATCCTAGTGAATCCAAAGTAGTTCAGAATTGGGAATATTTAAATGTGAATTATAGTAAATTTGGCTCTCTATTTGGATGGGCAACTTCCCATTAGATTTCAGATGTCAGAGAAGTAAAACTTAACTTCTTATGTAATTCCTTTCRGTTTAGATATAACAATGTGGGCAAATTTGGATGAAGAAACATCTTAGTGATACAGTTACTTTCTAAACASTCAATTCTTCAAACACTGAGTCTACCCTGTATTTTTATTTTATTTGTTTCACCTACATTCAGTTATGTGAATGGAGCTCAAATCAGCTCAGGAAAGCTCAAATTGCAGCTGAGAGGCTTCAAGCCATTTCTTCAGTAATTTGGTATTTAGGGTTCTGGTAAAACCATGCTCTAAGTATAGAGTGTCTGTTTCATTTGGAATATGTAATTTTACAAACATATAATTGTGAATATGATCTGTATAAAAATATAGTGTGATTTCTACTCCTTGTATGAGAGCACATATAACACAGCTACATAAACTAATGTAAGCCTTCCAGTTGGATATATTAGGTTGGAGCACCTAATTCTGCCTTAATAAAATTAAGCAAAGTATAAAGCAGGACTTTTTAAAAAACCTTATTTAATGGCATAGTTTAGAAATCAACAAATTTTTAATTAGGRACTCCGAGGGGTAGGGCAAATTTCAGTCTGGATATAATGAAGTCATCCCTACAGGTCATGAAAAGATGCCCATTACCTTCAAAAGACACTGGTCTGTGCCCTCTCTCAGTGCAAGAAGACACCAAATTCTGTTATCAGTAGATGAAGAAGTGATATAGCTTTAGTAAACCCTTTCTTCCCCTTTCCTATGTGACCACACCAGCATGACCCAGAGGCACAGCTGCCCTGCCATGGGGGGTGCCCATGATGATGTTCAGCACTGCTCTGACTCCATGGCTTTGGAAGTGTGAGCACCACAAACTCACAGTTCCTAAGATGGAACTGYTCCCTCTAAACTCTTCTGTCCATGAAACACTCCACAGAGCTCACCAGCTGGTAAGGACAACTCTACTACAATTTTCATGATTGGATCTATGGTACTGCTGAAAGCTGCTACCCTGTGTGCACCATCCCRCCCTGTTCTGCCTTCTACACTAGCATTAGAAGTCATGCAGACAGCTTGGGGTTTTTTGGGGGTTTTTTTGCCTCTTTGGTTGTCTGGAGGTTTTCCTGAGTTATTGTTTAGCTCAGTCTGGCCTCAAATTTGACTGCATATCTCGGTGTACACACTAGTATTAGCAGCAAAGAGGGGATGGGAAGGCACAGCCAGAGAGGGACAGGGCCACGTGTGGGTGGGACCTTCCTTTCAGTGGCAGCAAGAATTTAGGTTTGGCAAAAACAGCCACAAAAGCACACAAGACAGATCTTGAGCATGTCTGTATGTCATAACACTCCTGTAACAGAAAACACATGTAAAAACAGATAGCCCAGGGACCACTGTGATAATATAGAAATCAGTAACATGTTTTCAATTCCTTTTACTTTCCTGTTTGTGAAAGCCAAAATAGGATTGATTAATCAATCAAAATCAAGTTTTGACAATTAAGCAGTGAGAGATGGGACAGACAGAACAAGAACTTGCACTCTTCTGGGGAATCTTTTTTCTGACTGACTTATATTGCTAGACAACTTTATCCTTTCCCAGTCCCAGCTGTATATTACAGTAAAAAACATCAGGGTTGTGTGCTGATTTAATGAYAGCCTTTAAAAACAAACAAACAAACAAAAACAGAAAAGGAGAATGGAGGTTCATCCTTGACTTTTAAGAGCCAGTGAAGCATGTTTAAAGTTGTAACACAAACATCAATAAAAACAGTGTCATCCTGCAGTTAGATAAATGTCTCTACAAACATAGAAATCTTGGGAGAATTCTCATGCTTAAAAACACAATGAGATGGTGCCTGCCTGAAAAAAAGAGCTCATCTGGCCAAAGAAAGTGCTTATATGATAAYAGGCACCCAGCACAATGAACTGTCTTCACAATGACATTTCTTGACTGGTATTATACCACTGGCATTCAGCAGCACTCACAATCACTGATAAGSATCTAGAGAAGGGGCACTTGTTCCACTGCATGTTCAATCTTATTCAGATAAAGCCCATATTGTATTCAAAATAACTTTTATTTGAGGAAAAAAGACAAGTTTGGATCCAAAGCCCTCTTTTGCTTGCCTCTATGGAGGTAAAAGCCCTTAATATTTGTATAATAACCTCTCTGGAAGTCAATTGCATCTCCAGCAAGTTTCTCACTATATGGCTCTAMCTGATGAGGATGATCTGCAAACCTGAGGGGATACTTGGCCAGGAGAAAGAAAAGCCCTGGAAATGCTGAAGTCCTGCTAGAGAGATCTGTATGGATCATAACACATTTGCATTTTTTATCTATTGCTGGTAACCTTGAGAATTTGGCTATGAACACTACACTACAGCAATTTTGATCTTCTATTAAAAAAAATCCTAAGATTTTAYTGTACTTGTTATTTTAAATTCTCTCAATGAGCTTTTCAGAGTGTTTCATAAACCATAAACACATCAAAGGTCCTCTGAGCAAGGGACTGGCATTTGGCAYGGGCAGAGTCCTGCAATCACACACAGGAGAGCTCCCATAAGCAATCTGATGCAGGCTCAGGAKCTCAATTTAAACAAGTTGTGCTCAAATCCAAGCTTGTAATCTACCTGTGGGCTGTACTGTTTACTTAAACCTTTCTTTTCAGAAAAAGCTGTGGTATTCTGCATGCTTTGGTACAAGCCAGCTCCAGCTGTAGGGTAAGTGCTACAAATACACCACAAAATATAGGAGGAAAATGCCAGAATTCTGTAACAGCAAATGCAGTATTCAGATATTTTAAACTTGAGAAAATAACTCCATTTTAGAGGAATCACCAACTGCAGGTATTTAGAGACACTAACTTTCCATATAACATGCTACATTGTAGGAGGAAGCACAAGGTTTTCCTCAGCCTACAGAACAAATTTCACTGGGAAATACTCACATAGATCACACGGCTTGGGGAACCTGATGTACTTGAAGCAGGTACAGAAATAATACTCTCAGAGGAAGTCCTAGTTTCCTATGGCAGGAGAAGTGAAAWAGATAGGAAATACAGGAGAGTCAAAGATAATATAACAGTTACTTCAAAAAAACCATACAAGACATTTGATTCAATCTCTACCACTCAAGAATGACATATTATAGAGAGCTCAAAACATGGAGTTAAAAATAAAAGAACACTTGCAGACAATCAAATTAACCTTTTAAAAGTGCAGGAATTCTTTTACACATGGCTTTCTTATCCCTGCTCTTCAGAATAAAATGTTCCAGAGCATTTCTGGGGTGGCAGGGCAGCCTTTGGGCACTATCAGAGACAGTTACAATACAGTAGCAACATTTTTACTCCAAATTTATGCCATCAAAGCATTCCTCATTGTGACTGAACATGTCACACTGCCATGCCATTCACTCACAGCAAACACAACTTGGAAAAGGACCTGGGGAATGATCATTTAAGACAGACAGTYTAATTAAACACCTCTTCTGCATAATTAAAGCACTTTTCAGTTTTCCAGAAMTTGTGTAAATGACATGAAAGTGTCACTGATACACTGATGTCATGTAAAAACCATATTTCTCTTTCATGAGGTCCCTACAGGACACTTAATGCAGAAGAGAAAAATAACTTTAGAAAATGACATTATTAATGTTTTGAACCCTGTTGAAGTCAAATGGCAGTTTTGGATTAAGCTCAGGATTCCCAGACAAAGCTTCAGAGCTTCTTTCTGTGTCCTGAGCATGGTCATGGGCATCTGGCCCAAGGCAGCCAAGCTTGAGCAGAGGGGTTGGACAAAATGATYTCCAGAGGTTCCCTTGGAGCTCTGGGTCTTTCCAAGGATAGACAAAAGCCGAGTCCTTTTTTCCTGACACCCCCTTGGAAGAGCCCAATCACGGCTTTCCCTTGGCACCAAGGTCACTGGAGTTCCCAGCATGAGCCTTGCACATTTCCAGTAACCTCTCTGGACAGCCCAAGTGGAARCCAGTAACAGGTGCTGCTCTTCAAGGGTCCTCACAGGGAGCAGGAATGCTCAATATCTCCCTCCATGAACCAGACAGGAGGATTGAGCATATCCTTGGCAAACCTACACAGGCAGTGGGCCCTGTGGTGGGGACAACACGCTGGAGGGAAGTGATGCTGTCCACAGGGATCCTGCAAAGCTTGGGAAGTGGGGCCATGCAAACCTCATGAAATTCAACAAGGCCAATGCAAGGTCCTGCATCTGGCAGGGGAATCTCCAGTAGCAYCTCCACAAACTGGGTGGTGAAGGGAGAAGAAGGACTTGGAGGATACTAGTGGCTAAAGAATTGGATATGAGACATTCCACATCTCACACATGTTCTTTATTCTCTTCATGATCCATTGCCCCTTTTAGCATCCCCATCCATGCCTGCTCCACATCATCTCCCAGCTTTTTCAATAAAACCTCACACCTTTGTTGACTCTATTGCCTCTGATAGCTCATTTTATGTACTACACATTTTTCTTCTTCTTCCACCTACCTCTTTTCCCTATAAGCCTTTTTATAAATCTTACTTTCCCTTACTGCTTTGATTTCTCCTGTCTTTTCCAGTGTCCTCGCTTCTGCTTAAAGTCTCACTCTCCCATCATCTTTCTTTATGCTGTCACTCTCTTTCACAACTTCTTTTTCCCCTCCACTCCATCTCCAAAGTTTTGGAGCATGCTGCCACTTTCTCCTTTTACTTTTGTCACCTACTTTAATTACATGCTGTTCATATATCTATATATAGGAAGATAACTTAAAAACAACAAGCTGCAAGGTCGAACAGTAAATTTCTCAAGCAGCAGATCTCATTTCAGACTTTACAAGTTATGCTGAAAAGTTCATTATTACTCTCTTAAAAATGGCATCCTTCCTTCTGGTTTTATTTTTTCAATAGTGAACATACAGACCAGAAAATAGGAAAATCTCCAGGAAAAAGAAAAGCTGCTAGGCTTGGGAAATTATTTGATATTCAGAGCTTATCACAAGCAACACCAAGCAATCACTTCCCAAACACATGGGTACAAAAACTACAGCCAAGATCCTTTAGGGTAAAGCCTAAACAAATTTTTTTTTTCAAGCTATAATTTAGTCAAAGTTGGACTTTCTGACACACCAGATTTAATAATCTTTTTATGGATGCTGCCTGCTGTTCTGACTTGTCCCATGTGCCTTCCTCCAAGCCTTGAACCAAAGCTGAGCTTTTTTGAACAAGGATACCAAGGGTACCACTTGGAGCATCAGAGAACATCAGAAGTGAAAATCCCACACTTGGCCTCTACATTAAATGAAATAGTTGTAACTYATTTCCACCACTTCAGAAGGATCATTAATTCTTCATGTCCTAGGGACAGCTTATTTATCTCCTAATCTTCTGYCAGAATTCTCCCCCTTTTCCCCTTGCACACAGAGAGGTGTCCAATCATCCAACTTAAGGAGGTACTTAAAGCCAGAGATTAAATTAAATTKTGGCTGGCTTGCCAACATTTTAGAAACAAATAATAAAACAGAAACTCCAAGGTAATTTTTTTTTGTAAAAAACAAATAAAGTGAAAGTCCTCTGATCTTTTAAGTTCAGAGCCACATGAGAAGAGGTCATGAACTGATACCATCATAATCAGACAGAAGTTCAAAATTAACTTTTTTTTCTTATTCATATTTTCACATTTTTACTTATTCAGCTTATACACATATAGAAAACTCTTAGGCCAACATTCTCCTTTATCTATGGGTTTAATCACCGATTAAAAGCAGAGTATTTATAATACATGATTACATTTCATTAGCCAACTGGATTCCCATCATTTAAAATTACAGTAGTGAAAATTTTCCAAACCCTTCCATCCATATCTGCTGGGAAAAAAAAAAAGGATAGAGAATAATATGGCAATCAAATAAAAAAACATTGGGTAAAGAAATACAGGTTTTTTACCTTGTTTTTTTCTTCAGCCTTTGCAGCCTGTCTACAAACTGGATGCCAAATGGATGTTCCTGCAAAGTAAATTTAAAGTTCTGCTTAATTCAGTTCCACAAKAAGAACCTTAAAAAATTTCTAAGTAAGAACCTTATTAAACCCTCCTATAAGGTTTTATAAGACATAGGTTACTGACTAATTCCCTTGCTAGTGCAGGACACTTTCAGAGGTCAGGATGACATCCTTCTCAATCCCAGTGAGCCTGATCACAGACATTTTAAAGACTTCAGAAAGCAACGTGTACCTCAATATGGCAGATCAACATCAAAATCTGAGTCCTAAGGAGTGTGATATGGGATCTCTGGAGCTCCACCAGTCCAACCTCCTGCTCAGGAGGTCCCATTAGAGCAGGCAGGGCTGTGTCCAGCTGGGCTTTGCCTCTGTTTCATGGTAACTTTTTTCTTTATATACAGTTAGAATTTCCTACACTCCTATAAKACATATTCTTGTAGTAGTAGGCTTGGCTCATCCACACCGTGGTGGGATGGAATTGTACACAGCATTGTGCCATGTAACTCTAGCTGAAAATCCAATCTATCATTTATTCACTGTTCCAACCTTGCCCTTCCCACATGTTTGTCTCTTGTAAGTCAGCTACTAAGAAATTGCATAAACTCAGGGGAATGCCCACCGTGGAGGAAGCAGGAGATACCAAATGAACCAACTCTCTCCTGCATGCAGGTACWGAAATGAGGATCTTAACGAGATGTAAGCAAACAATGAGTGTGAGACAGAAACTTGAATAGTTTTGCACCAGTCACAATTTTTCAAAAAGTTGAACATGATGTTTGAAATAGTGTTCAGTAGAAGTGGAACATGCATAATGGTATAAAATAAAATAGTTATTTSCAAGTCTTAATAGTAAGAAGAAACCTTTATGTTGTTGCCAGTCTGAGACACACCACAGATTAAAGCTCCAGAGGTAAACAATGTGAGTGCACTACAACTTCTGCCTGACTAAACTGGAATCCGAGAACCTCTGCATAATAAATACTTAATGTTTATACTGGGTGGGGAGTATCAAGAAGAGTTTTTGGAAATGCTTTGTTTTCACAGCAGTTTGATAGTTTTCTAACTTGTGGATTTTGGAAACAAGATAGAAGCAGAGTCTATTTCCCAGAAGACACATGGAGATCATTAGAATTTATTTCACAAAAATAACTCAGATGAACCCAGATTCTTGCAGTAAAAGAGTACCTATAAGAACAGACCAGATAAATTATATTTGCTAAGTTACTGGGTTTTTCTGTTAATGAACAACTAAGAAACATTTTTATAGCACCTTTAAATTTAATGCTAAGTTCTTTTCCACTTACAAGTGGATTTGAGCTTGGCCCATTTGTCCCATAAATTGCTTCAAATTATCCCAATGGATTTAAAAAGTATTTAGATTACTTTTTTTTTTTTTTTAACTACCCCAGTCTATAGTGAAACAACACTGTCTGGGAAACTTGTTCACACTGAATAAAAAATGTCCTTTCACCCAAAAGCTACCTGTTGGATGACCACTGAAGATTTCTGCTAAGGAACATGCAACACCTAAAACTTTACAGTAGTTTATTAAGAGGATGAAGGACACATTATAAAACCCTGGCCTCCAACATTTTTTATTGTTTAACAGGTTAGGCAGTCCAAATAACCGATTATARATCTTTCCTGGTGTTAACATCAGTTTCTGATGGAAACTGCTCTCCATGTGAAGACAAAAGGGATATGACAGTAAGCTGGTGTAAACATTCCATACATCAGAAAACACAGTAAAATGGATCCAAATTAAGAGAACCTGAGCATACCTTGCTATTATTTGAACTAATAATCAGAACAACCCCTAACAAATACCCACCCTTACAACAAATGAAACTTAAGAAGAAGATTGACTTGCAAAAAGGATTCAGAAGGTTTGAAATCTAGAAAAAAATTTGTAGTTTGATGTACTTTTTTAAAGCATTGATTAATTATGTGGTTTTAGCACAGCTAAGATCCTTTTCAAGTGGAAGAACTGCAGCGTTTTCTGGCTCCTGAGGGAAAATTCACGAGCACAGACAACTATCACTATGTCCTTTAATGAGCTTGTTCTTGTTGCAAACCAAAGTGACAATAAAATTGTCATTTAAAATAAAATACTAAACCATAATTAGATYTTACTGAGACCACTGCTGTGTTCTAAATAAAGTCTAACTTTTCCAGCTGAAGGAAAAATTTCCAAGTACACTTCTAGAAAACCATGGACAATTGAGTAGTTGTAAATACAGATCTGGGCAGGCATGTGATTTTAGGATAATGCACCAACCATGCAGTTCTCACACCCTACTGAGTTTCTCTTTTCTGTTCTCCTTTGACTGCCAGTCAAAGACATATACAAAAGTCTTTATTTTCTCTGGTGTTTCCCCCTGTGTTTAACTGTGTAAGCAGTTTTCTTTGATCAGTTTAGTAGAGCTAGAAGTTGCTACATATGAAGGATTGCAGCTCAATTTATGTTAAATGACTTTTTTCCCCATTGCATACTTTATTGCACAAGTCCTTCTGTAACACTGAATTTCYCCTGTGCAAGCCTATGGTGTGAGCAAGCAGGTGAGGGCAAGAGAGCCAAGTGTAACTGWTTAAATCTTTGTTTGTTTGGTTTACCTTGAAGATACATTTCTTCTCCTTCTGCAAACATCTGATTGCACCTGACACATCGTGCGCAGGTTGGGTGATAATGCTTCTCTCCTGCCTGCTCAGAAAGAAAGTACAGATGATTAATATTGATCAGTTTAGCAGTTTTTCTTTCATTCTCTTGAAAATGAATAATTTCATTTGTTAATGACAATTAGTTCAACAGTCTCCTACAACCACAATGCTGATTTGTCATTCTAGACAATTCATGCTTTAAAATGTAATTATGGTATTGCCTACACAAAGGCAAAAAAGTTTATGTGCAAAATTGAAGTCTCTGAATTTAAAGGACAGAAACAAATTTATGCAAGGAACACATCTTCCCTGTAAACCAAGTGCAGGGTAGCTTAGGACTTACCTGCATGAGGAATTTGGGAGGTCATAACCTTGATCACAGATTTGCAACTCATATGTTCATCATGGATCAGCTGAATAYATAATCTTAATGCTCACCAAAAACCATTCTGTGCAAGGAATGTTTGCAGCTGCTTTGAAAGTGTCTTGCAGGTAACTTATACTAAAGTGTTCCATGAGGAATGAGTGTAGCCTGCCTAGAGGACAGTAAGTCCAGAGCAGGCACCTTTGGGTACTGTGCACACACATTCTCACACAGACAGGCCAAGAGTTTTRCCATCTGTTCAGAGATTAATCCATATAATTTAATATCACTGCTGTCATTGACTGGAATGAGAACAGGACTGAGCCCTCAATTTGCTCAGAACTGCTCAGTAACTTACCAATTTTCATATATTTAAATTCTCAATTACCTGCAACATTAGCTGGAGCCAATGACAATAGCAGCACTCATGGAGTTGTGCTCTGCTGAGTGAACAACAYGGACCAGTCCCTCCAAACTGCACTCCCACTCCATCTTTCAGATGGCACTCACAAAACAGAGTTCAAAGTCCCAAAGAGAGCTCTTGCACACGCTTCCAGCACTCCTCACTCTTCAAAATCCCTACAGAACTGAGAGCCAGATCTTGGCATCTCCTTTCTCCTCTTTGACCCCACACTCCTCCACACCAGACAGAACTGCCCATGGTTTAAATGGCTTAAGGTCAATGCCATTTCCAATAGGAACAAAAGCCAGGAGACCAAGCAACTCTACAGCTTTGAGCTAAAGTAAACTAGGTTTAACTTAAGGTTAAGCTAAACCTGACTTTAGCAGAAGTTCTCCTGAAATTAAAAAAATGCAAACGTTGGTCCATGTAGAATGTCTCATAATCYGCTTACTTGAAAAACATTGAAAGTGCTGCTAGCATTGTGGATGCCTTTAAGAAACTACTATCAACTATTGCCCCACTGCCTTCAGCACATAAACTGGCTCTCACACTGCAAATCCCCTTCTATCAATGTAGAAATTTAGCCCTGTTACTACAAAGGTGACTTTTCTAACTCTTATTCACCAAACTTCAAAGCTCTCAGAGGCATTTACATTAAAGAATGTAATCTGTGGAGGGGGGGCTATTTTGCCATTTACAGTACCAATCACAAGAATGCAGTAAATCTAGGTTAAAGAATCTCTGGTTTCATTGCATCAATGTTAACTTGATTCACTCCTGAAAACCTGCTGCAGCATTTCAGGTTGGCAATAAAGAGCAACACATCACATCAGAATTGCCATTTTGAAAACAGCTCTGTTCCAGCTCACTGTTTTTATGTTATCATTTGTGCAGATTTCAGAGTAATTTTTGCAATTTTAGACAYAGAAGATGGTCACTAATATCTGTGATAACACCTTTAAAGTACCAGACCACAAAGTATCAGCACTGAGCTTAAACTTCTGGTTTAAAATTGCTTGCCCTAGTGCAGGTGTTTAAGCACAGAAGAGTATTTAATTATCACTAGGGAAACTTATGTTTGGCATGTCAAATTGAAAAGAAATACAATTTCCCTTGGAAGTGCACAAGCMTTGCTAATGGAATCCATAACCTCTAAAACTCAACTGATGTAGCACAGATGATACAATTCCCAGGCTGACATTCTCTAAGGGAAGTAAATTACTTCTTTGCTAAAATAAACTGCCAGGACAGATCCTCAGATAACCTGGATGCATCACAGAACAAAGTCTATTTCCCTAAATTTAACAGTACAACCAAATATATAATTTTAATTCACYTAGTGCACTCACTTGCACAGTCAGTAATATCAGCTGGGTATAGAATGGCACAGAAAGACCTCTTTGATGACATAGACAAAACTGTAACAGAAAAATTAGGGGAGGACAGTACAGTGATTCTTTTGCTGATGATCACACCAGAAGAACTTCAATGGATAAGTATCTCTGAATTAAAATGGCACAAACTCAAAACTTCTCATATAAATCTACATGCTGACAGTGACTTTTGTTGCTGCTTTTAATTTGTTTTTTATTYTGTCCTTCTTCTAAACAAAGCACAGAAGACAAGACAAGACACTTCTACTTCCAAGTGTTGAAGCAGACACTTCAACACCTGGAAGGATTTGAAAAAGACCACACCATATTTCTAAATGAGAGGTGCTAGCTGAACCTGAGGCTGGGCAGCTGATGCAGGAATTAACCAACACTATTTAATGATATGTGTATGCAGCTACCCTGATTAGATATCATGAATTCTATCCAAACCTAGGACCTGACTCTGAATCATAGAGTCCCTGGAGTAAATGCCAAGGAGGCTTTCACCAGTGCCCCTTTCTCCTGTCCCTTCAATTTCAGGGGCTTGCTCTCACAGATGAACAATTGGTTCCAGCAGAATCCAGCTATTTTATAAGCTTAGGGCAGCAAGTATTGTATGGTTTTGGTTTAGTTGTAACAAAGGCCTCATCATTTTTTCTCTTCTTGCTTATATTAATGTGAGGTAGTTCAATGCAGCAAACAAATTCCTAACCATATGGTTACTTCTTCCTTGCACAGTTTGAAAGCTTAGTTTGACAGATTGTTGTCTCAGTGTTTAATAAAACACCGACACACTCAGAGCACAGCAGAAGCAACATTTATCTCTGAGAGATTTCTTACAGTTCAAGTGATGGTTTCTAAAAAACTTCCTCAATATCCTACATTTGCTTGAGGACTGCACCAGGTCTTTGTACCTAGGAATCCAGATGTGAAGACAGTATTACGTGAAGATCAATTTGAAGATTAATTTTCAGCTGAGATTACCTCAAACCTGAATAGCAAAGTGTATTCTTAGCAATATAGTACACTACCAACAATTTAATTTTTCTACAACTGACCATGAACCAGCTTCCCACAACCACCAAGTTGCACTCTTAGTGTGCAATTTAAATGGAGTCAAAACAGTCCTCAACACCCYGAGACAAAGTATTATGAGTTACTTCTTTCCCTTTAGGTATAAGAGACCCCTTTGAATGTGAAGTCTCCTCTGCAGAGAAGGAGACTGATCAATATGAGGAATGATGTTGATCTGGGCTGACCAACATGAGGAATGSTTTACCAGGGGAGCCACAGACCTCCTGCAGCCCTTGCCCTGAGCACAGGGACCATCTCAGTGTTGCAACCTGTCCCACAGCACATTGMCAGACAAACCCATGCTTCACTTAAAGCAAGACCAGAGAGTTATTTCTCATAACTTGAGGGCTTGAACTAAATAAAAGGAGAATAAAGCTGATGTGGCAAATATGAATCGCACTGTTCAAAACACAGTAAGGGGTGTTACTCAAAAATCTTCAGAACAGTATGATCACCAGGCCTGGAAAACATGCAGCACTAGCAAAACTAGAGCAGTTCATACCAAAAGGAATAGCCTTAACTAGTTAAGTTTGAGTTTTAAATTAGCTGTCATCACTCAGGAAAAGTATATTACATTACTGCAGACAGCTCAGCAAAAAACTCTGCTCATTTTCTGGCTATGGCTGCATAAGTGATGAAGTGGTAGAATATATAAAAGATGATATGCACAATAACTGTAACTCTACCACAATGACATTGCTTGTCTGATGTCTCATGCTGTTTCTAGAATTGTGATTGATATAATTTTTTACTGCAGCTGATGAGCGACAATTGCTTATGGACTGACACATGAGAAATGGAGAAGCCTAAAGCTCAGAGTGAGCTGAGACCTGGAAGGAAGACTCAAGATTTCTTATGTCTGATTCACCACTGAAGTCTAAGTACATCCTCGTTGCATTACTCAATGAAGTAATTAGTAAAGGGAAGATGGAAAGTACAGAAAATCGTTTCATATACTAGATAAACTTACAACTATCTGATTCTTTTCCCRAGAATTAAAAGCTATCAGCAAACTTCTTCCTGTAAAAATGAAAAATAATAACAATAAAAAACAATCTATCTTATCAGAATGCATAGGGGTAATTGACATCTTTTATTGCAGGGAGTAAAGAGTTTGTGGAAGTGACAAAAGGTTAGATTGCTGCAATGAYTCAATCATATCAAAGCATATTTTCCATTTTGGGTGTATAATACAATATAGTTGCTATAATAGTTCCTCACTACCACTAAGTGTTKTCTATTGAAGTAGATCCAAATCCTGCCAACCTCATACTCTAAAATCCCCAAGTCAAGTCCTAACTGCACCCTACTCTGAATAGAAATAATGAAAAACAGCCTACAAAACACTGAGCTGAGGRGTATGCCAAGGCATGGTCCAGCTGCCTGACCCACAAACAAAGCCCAGAGAAGACTGGTATAAAGCATTCTTAGTTAAAAGCTTTTCACATGGAACAAATTTGTTGGAGAGTTGCGTCATCACCAGACAACCACCTGTCCAAGCAAAGGGAAACAGAACGAAGCACAAAACCACTGACAGCCAATAAGCCTTCCCATCAGGCAGCTTCTCAACCTGAAAYGAAGCATTAAACATCTTATAGAAGACATATGACTTGACTTCTGTTGCTTTTTTAAGTGGAGGGAAGCTACTGTTTGTATGGGATGGGAAGGGGAAAAATACTTAGGCAATGTAGGGATGGGAAAAAGCTTCTATTAGACAAGGAATTATTCTCTTTTGTAGATTTTGTCTCCATTTCCTGAGTAAWGTCCATTCACATGGACATTCCCATTTGTTCATTAAAGGACACTGATATTCCTTCAGGTAAACTTCATAGCACAGGCAGCAGAAATAYAATTCAGATTAAAGACAGGAAGTTTGCAAGTAATCCAAGAATGATAGAATAATTCATCTAATCCAACCTCCTGCTCAAAGCAGGGTTGATACTCAATTCAGATCAGTCTGCCCAGGATTTTTTTCAGGTGAATACTGAAAACCTTCAAGGATGGACATGGCACAACCTCTGAGAATATTGTTCCAACAGACAGTAGTTAATCTTAGTTATTAATAGTGAATTTTTTTTTTCCTTTTTATCCAGTCAGAACCTCCCTGCTTTAAATTTATGACAGCTGTCTCCTGCCCTCCCACCATGTGCCTCAGTAAGGTGCTTGTCTCCACATATTCAAGGGCCTCCTCAYAGGAATGGGAACACCACAGTTAGGTCCCATTAAGGCCATCACTTTCCTAGGCTGAACAAGTTCAGCTCCCTGAGCATCTCCTCAGGATATGTGCTTCAACCCCTCAACTATCATAGTTTTCCTCCACCAAAATCACATTGCTAGTTCTTGCACTCTGTGGAAGACTTCCTTAAAATCTGCTGGCTCTGTTCTGCTCCCATTATCTATCATTTTGTACTTGCTTCATTATCTATMATTTTAAACTCAACATTGAGGAGCATGTACTTTCACTGGGAATATTTTTTTTCAGAGTATATAAATRAAAAAGGTGGAAAATCACTGAACTCCTTTAATGGATATTTAATTCATCCTGCTTATACTTCATTCATCCACCAAATGATTATTTTTACTAAGGCCATTATGTGAATGAAYTGTGCTTTTTCTTAGGTGCCAGGAATGTACAGAAAACTGATAATGAAGCACAGGTATAAAACGGAACTCCATATATTTATCTTTATGAAAGTTAATAAAGTTTTTGAATGAGATACAGCATTTTATTGTTAAAYAGCTCAATCAGTCACTGCATTGATTTATAAAGGCAAATTCCCAATTTMTGTAAGTAAATGCAGTTCCCCGACTTTGGCTGAGATAAGGTTTTAATTCCTGCTCCCAGAACTACATTAGATATCTAATACCTCTCTGAGCCAACAGCACAGAACTGGCTTAGAACATTTTTCTATCAAGCCAATTAGGCAAACCCAATCAGAGGTTGCTCTTGCTTATTCCCACATGTTAATACAACCCTCCTGCTCTTGGCCAGTGCTTCAACCCACACTGCAAAATGTGCATTTAATCCAAAAGGCTGTGTAACAGCTAGGGCTCAGGTGTTTGTCCTGTCTTTCTCTCAGGAGTACCATGAAGAAGGTGCACAGCACTGCAGCATGGAGTGTTATCAATGGATGCACACACTGATAACTCTGCYACTGCACCCACCTTGTGGATATTACAAGGACTATCCAGGCTTCCATWAACTGAATTCTAAGGGGTATATTCAACTTACAGTGATGCTACTCGGAAAATACCCTTTGTGCCTGGAATACAACACTCTGCTCAGTTAACAGCTCTAAGTGGAATCACATAAAATCTCCACTCACATTCCTAGCAAAGCCAGAGTTTTGCATATGCAACAGAAGGACTCGAAGAATTACTCAGTAATAGTTGTACACAGTAATGGTGAAGTTAGTAAACAGCTGTCATATCATCTACTGGGTTTGAAGGGACATTGTAAAGGCAGAGGTATTTGGCAAAATGTCTATTGTTTATGTCATACAACAGYGTTGAGCAGAAAAAAGTGTGAGAGCCAGAAGTTAAAGACAGAATTCCGTRGAGAAAAACTCTCTCTAATTCTCTTAGTCACAGTGGACCTGACTCACCACTGACTCACTCCAACAGTCTGCCAGGGCAAATGAACCATTTCCATCAGGATTTACACCACTGTAAATGCAGTGTAATGTTCAATATCAATCATTCTCCTCATCTTCTCCATACTGCATTCATTTTTCATCCTACTGGATGCCAAGAAACAGTCACATGAAATGTTCACTACACACACCTGCAGCATTACCTACAGCTTTAGCAATCTCACATGTACAGTTCTCTCATGTTGTCTTGGTTCTGTCTCATCTTGCTGTGCTTTTCAGAGCCTTGAGAATTCCCTCCCACATTTGAGTCATTTTAATTGCTTCCCACACACTCCTAATTCTTCTAGGTATGAGGTGTAAATCAAATCAACAAGAACATTTATCTTAGAATGATAACAACTTACTATAAAACCAGACTCACAGAAGAAGAAGTTTTTAATGGTCGTGGGAGAAAATAAAAGTAATTAAAATCCATAAAGGAGATAACTGAGAAAAATAAATAATAGAAGGAAAACTAGCACTATTACAACTGTAATCTCATTCTGTGACATCTCCAAACAAGCTCTGGCTCAGGAGCAAATTCAGCCCTGCCAAAATTAGATAAAATCTGGAAAAGGACAACAGTGCACCTTTTTCCACAACATTTACCAAATGTTCTTGTAAATCAAAATGGTCTGTCATACCTAAAACCACTGATTTTGCACTCAGTTGTTTCTGTTACGGAGTGAGTGATCTGCCTCTTTTGTCTTTTTCTTCTCAGCTTTGCAATTTTTCTTGCCACCCACTGAGACTGGAAGAGGCTTCTGTTTTCCATCTGCTCAACAAATCTCCTTTTCCACTTTGCTTTCCCACTCCTTAAAACCCACCTAGGGGCCAAGACAAGCTGCAGCTGGCTCTCACTTATGCCAACTCTTGATAGGAGAGAGGGAGTGAAGGAGGAGAGAGATGACTTGCAGACATATTCCCCTTAATTTTCAACTTTGCAGCTGTGTATTTAGCACACCCATTTCRGATGGGAAGAATGAGGCTCAACCAACACTGAACAGCCCTGGAGAAACAGCCCAAGTTATCAGAGGAAGCCAGCACAGCTCTTTTCAAGATGAATGTGGTGATCTGGGCTGTAAACATCTAAGAACAGAAGCTGTCTCTCTTTCTGAGCCTGAGCAAGGTCTGCTGTTCTGGATCACTAGACTCACCTGGGAGTGGAAATGCTGCTGTCACAGGCAGAACTGACATYTATAATCCTTCCTAAAAGTAGGAAGTTTCTACTTTCAGACCTAATCTACATATTTCCAGTTCAATGTACCATTCAGAAGTTCTTACTTTGGCAGAGGGGGAAAGAAATTTGAAAAAACACAAAAAATGCTGAAAGTTAGTAGGATGAAAAAATCCTCAAGCTACAAGAAACGAGTCACAGGCTGCTCTCCTGCTATTAGCTGACATGTTGAACTGTTTTCACATGGGCCAGAGCATCCTGGAGATACTTGATCAACAAAGGCAATTGTCACYGAGTGCAGTCACTGCTGCAGCACTGCCATGGTTACAGGACAGAGCTGGAGGCAGGGCTTGTGCTGCTGACAGGGCAAGGGAGCTCTGGGGCTTTGCAGAGCTGTGCAACAGCAGCATTCCCCTGATGTGGGTCAGAGGACCACCAGGAATGAGAGAATACATGAAATAATTGGATGAGGGWCTGAAGGCATCCATGAGGTGCAACGTTTCACACCCAAATGGCAAAAGGCACTGGATGTTAATGCATCACCACAGCAACTCATGGCTTAGGGAGGCAGGGTAGCTGCAGACTGTGCTGCTGGGGTCTGAGGCTCAGCAGGATCAGGGTGACTGCTGGAATCACCCCTTTGATCCTTCAGTCAGGCAATTCAGACAATTGGAGACTGTTAACTCTACTACATTTTTGTGTGAGGAAAGGCAATGGGCACCACGAGTTTGCCAGGCTCAGAAATCAAACTGTGCACTGAGACTAACACAAACCACACAAGCACAAATGCACAGCAGCACTGCTGAGGATTTTCCCCACACATGTGGGAGGAATTCTCAACAGAAAAGCAAATAAGCAGCTGAGAAAAGAAATAAAAAGCCCTCACAAAACCTGGAACTGACATTCTTTCTTCTCTATCAATCAGTTTCCCTCAAATCCTAAACTTTTCTATGTTATTCAGAAACAGTTTGCAGAACTCCTTCCTTTGGTAAAAACATAAGTCTTAAGCTATCATCAAATGGCACTCAGTGCTCTTCAATAAACCTAATAAATTATTTACAGGGTAAAAGCTATGCAAAGAGTTTGGTTTAATGTATAGTTTTCTTCTGACACATTAACAATCTGTGAGTTTGTAGCAGTTCAGACTATAAAGACAGATAGGCATAGATCTGTATTTCTGGAGAGAAGAGGTGGCTAAAAAGGGAAAGGCTGAAAGTGGGAGAAAGATGAGGTAAATTCATCTAGACCAATGTAACTGTGCAACAGAAAAAGCTAAAAGATAAGGAAAAAAGCATTTGCATTGCTATTTATCTGCTTGCTGATAGTATTTTAATGATGCCTGTTTTAAAGCAGAAGGTCTAGGTCAACTGTCAACACTCACCCAGCCAAATTCAGATAAATGCACTGATGATTAACCTGCATTTGCAAGCCAGCAGCCCCAGATAAATGCAAGTGGCACCAAACCAGAGACCATTCCCAAGCTGCAGAATGCATCTCAGCAAACACTACGCGCTGAAAGGGCTAGTTARCGTTTCCTACCTTGGATGGTCTCCTTTTGCAAAAGCTAATGCTGATTTACTTAGATTTGTCTTTCCCACAGTTTTCTTTCTTCTCTGTTGAAGGGAGAGAAGCGCAGAGAGCAGTTTCTAACGAAGGCAGCACTGACACTTGGATCCTTCTGCTGCTCTGACAGCCCTGCCGAGGCTGCCCAGGCACAGGGAGCCCTTCACTCCCGCAGACAGAGCCGCCTTTATTGCATGTTTCACTATTAATGCCTATGTAATAAGCTGCTCAAGCACCTTTCACACATCAGTAGGTCCTGTTGTTAATGAAACAGCAGGGCAACAGACATTGCAGAATGAACCATTCTTCCACACTGCAGGCAGATATTTGCACTCCCTGCTCTAAAGAATTAGTATCGTCTCTCTGATATACTGAGACACTTGCAAAGGGAAAGGCAATCGATTTACAAAGTAGATATGGCTGCAAACAAAACCAGCTCAACCCCAGGGCAAGGCAAAACACAAACTATGAAAAAGAAGATTCGTGTTTTAATTAGTAAGCCACTGTGACTTTGTCAAAAGTGACATTTCATTGACATATAAATTATTGACATCTCTAGTCTCATTCCTGCCTAGTGCCCACTGCACTTGTTCCCTTATTTCAAAATATCATATGGTTGTGATTAATAGATTTTAAGAACATATATTGAYTGTGTTTTTCTAGACATTTACACATACATGTAAACAAGTAAAATGCTAACTCTTTCCTCCCCCACATAAACTGAGTGCCACACGGCCGTGTTAGGATGTCAGATATTAAACATAAGGATGGCTCCAACTGCTGTGATTTTCAGCAGCCACATTTACACCAGAGTCACGTAGCTGTGAATCTCAGGAGAGTTGTAGCCAAAACTGAGTGCTGAAAATACCCCTGAGGGGTATTTTGGGCACTGATGGGACACAGTTGCCTATCCAAGCAAATGTGACCCCYTCACAGCCTATACTGTGTCTGCCATTAAAACATTCCCAGAAGGTTATCTTTGGATAAGGAGGCTTCCTCTAACAACGGAGGAAAGCACCAGCTGRAAAAGCAGATGAAGAGAACCCCTCCCCACAAAGTAATGTCTCAATATCCTACCATGGGCTGTCAATGATAGAGAACTCACAGAGGAAAATCACACCTGTGTGGGATACACCAGGAAAGCACTCTCTTTAGAAATGGTGGAAGGGGTCACCATCACTGCACAAGACAGAGCTGAGGCATTGCCTGGAGTACAATGTTCATCCATGCTSAGAGAAGGTGGCTCCAGTCAGGAACCCACAGTGGTTCAGCATTACCAGAAAAGCCTGGAGCTGACTTTATGAGCAGAGGGGAACTGGGTTCMCTCAGTTTTGTAAAATAAAAGTTGAGAGGAACTAAGACTACTCTCTGTAAGTTCTCCTTATATTTCATCAATTGGAGGGGAAAACAAAAAAAGCTAAAAMTAATCTTATCCAAAGCATTTTAAACTCGTTTAATGCAGATTTTAAAATAGAAAGATGCTGGAATTGAGATGATGTTTCTAGTATCAGATGTTAAGGAAACCCAGAAATGCCTCCCAGGAGAGGACAAGGAGGAGTCATTGGCTGTCACACAGCTTTGTCATGAACCTCAACAGCTTTCCAAACCTTTCACACAACCTGCTGTGTGGGAAGGACCGAGAGACAGACTACACATCTCTGCCTCCCCCAGCAAAATGCAGCTAGAAGATTCATTAAAAATGAGGAAAGAAATGGAAAGTGTTTTCTTGAATGAAAGGGGTKTAAAGCAGGCTCTCTATTATCATAAGATATACAGTAATTTTTTTTTTTAAAGACAATTGAGTTTTTTTAGGATATGCTCATTAGCACAAATTGAAATTTTAACTAATAAATTACTGCTTGTAATAGAAAAAAAAGGAGAAAAATATTTTTAGTGCTAAGTGCAGAGAAACGGATTGCAACATGACAAAAGGGAAATGGCTGGTSATGAAAATCAATGGCTTGTTATTTTAAGATGTGTGTTGTTGCATGATGCCAACTATTGCAGGATTGGCACCAGAGATACAGCATAAGCACTGAAGTAAACCCTTTCTCTCCCTAGAGGYTTTCAGTCACAGTGCATTTGAAGTCAAACCACAAAAGTAAACTCCAGCAACTTCCTGCTCCTCACTTAAGTTGGCAGGTTTATCAATATATATGGTCAAGGATAAAATAATACAACTTTAGGAGAGGATTGATTCGCATTTAAGAGTGTTCTGTATGCATCACAAACRAAACAAATCTTGCTCATAAATGCACTGGTGGGTAACGTTTAAAAAAACAAAACAAACCAGCAAAATTATTGCTTTTAAAAGTAATAAAATTTATCATCTCCATAAGTGAACTGTTCAGCCCCTTTTATAGCTTTTCCAGTACAAGTTCCTTGGGAGAGTTGGTGCAAGCCAAGGTGTACTTGGAGGGGAAGAAAGAAACTAGAAAGGAATTATAAACAAAGCTATCCTGTGTCTAAGCCCATTTACTACATTGAATGAATCTGCCCCTCAGAAAATGGGCTGAGAGAAGAATTAAGGTAACTAAATCATCATTGCATTTGGCTGAGGACCTACAAAAACAGCCATATTTTATAACTTATCAGTAACTCACACTAGGTGACACTCCCTTCCTTTCTGCTGAATAAACACTTAAAATGAACAAGTGTTGGAAAGGGAGACAATATTATAAAATCTAGTCACAGAATAACATTGGAAGCAGCTGTCCTCCTGACATTATCACAGAAATCAGAGATGGAAAAAATCCTATTAGGTCATATAGTCCCTCCCTTTGTCATTGCAGGACTGTTCCCTAACATGGATTTTCCAGTGCCTTGTCCAATCTTGTTACAAGGCTTTCAAAGTGATAGTTTCCAGCAGCCCCCTTGGGAGAGCATTTCCCTGCCTAATAAGTATTGCTGTCAAGATTTCTCCCCAATTTAAGGCAATTTGCCCTACTATTTCTGTGTTTCTCCAGATCATGTTCAAGATGGCAAAAAGAAATACTGATGTTTTGAAAAATGTGTCAATATTCCAGACAACTCCACTAATTATAATACATCCTTCAACAAATAACAGGCATTGCTACCCTGTATTTTCTCTGTCCTCCTGACCAGGAGATACACAAACACATCAATTAGCCTACTAGTGACAAACAGACATTGAGTTTGATACCAAGATCAGAGAGAGAGAGAGAGAAAAGATCAGCCCAGCTCCAAGCCTTTAGAACAAGCCCATCTGCTGCACACAAACAACAAATGCCTTAACCACATTAGCTATGGACGCTCTCTCTGTGTCCTTTCAAATCTGTTTGCTCAGACTGTGACTTTTTGTCTGGCTTCCTACTYAAACAAGGTGTGTGCATTGCCTCCTCACCCAGCTGCTCTCCATGGTCCACACTCAATGGCTGTTTACGTGATCCCTTCCAGAGCTCCAAAGAGCCATGGAAACCCAGGCTGATCACCACGGGAGAAGGCTCACAGTGTGAGGCACTCCCTGTGAACAGGCAGCAGGAATGTACAGAAAGCTCTTGAGATGTGTCATGGAAAAACAGAGGGGATGGGAGCAGACATCTTGGGAGATGTCATGAGGAACACGACCTACTGTGACAGCAGAATGCTAGGACATRTGACATGCACCCATGTTCAAGCTTCATTAGCTTTGTTGCACATAAACCATCAGATTGTTTTGTACAGTTCTGTACAGTTCTGTACAGTTTTGTACAGTTCTACAGAAAAAAAAATTACAGATCATAAAATTTCCAGGTTGTTCCAACAAGTGTGCAGACATTAAATGTCATTGTAACCATTCAAATCAATTTCCTGCTCCATTCTAACCTCAACCTGTTTCCTGTTTCACAATGATACTATCTGTRCTTTTACAGATGCTGAAAGTCCTTTCTCCTCATCTATTTTTTTTTAAGGTTTTGGAATCTTGCATCAGTATTTTTTTCCACAGTTAAATGCCACAGACCAATGAAAGCAGCTCCCAGCCTGAATCAGTACCAAAGCAAGATGAGGATCAGTGGTACAGAGCTGTCCTTAGAGCAACACTGGGGAATGGAGAGGAGAGGAACACACACACACAATGACCAAAACYATCTTATGTAATCTGTCACGGTAGAATTCCTACAATTCCATGGYAGAATCCCTATTATTATTAAAATTAGCTTTTCCCAAGTTTGTCACTGGYCCATCTACAATAAAAACAAGGAATTGTCTTCCTATTCAGTATACTCTCACCAAGCAGTCAGAAGAATCAGCTACAGTCACAGGTGCTCACAGGTCCCACAAAGCACACTTGGTAATGTTACTTTGCAGATCTTTGAGGCTTTTTTTTTCTTTTTATTACCCATAGAGACAGTAAGGACCCAGTTCTTAATCATACCACACCACATGCTATTGTTTAACCACAYTGCAGGTAAAATATTACCACATAAAAAGACCATTCTTGCACATATTTMAAGGCAAGAACCAGGACAGAAAAACAAAATATTGTGAAGCCAAGAGTCAGTACAGAAACTGGAGCTTCTSTTCTTCTCCTGTCTCAGTATTAATCACTCCTTGTAAACTGCTCTGAGTARGTGCACTCCAAATTTGCCACAGCTTTAACTCTTTCTGCATTGACCTCTCTAATTACCTTCACTTGCAAATCTCACCCCCTTTTACTCCCTTTCATTCAGTGTCAATGCTTGACACCTCTGAAAACGTATAACAGCTTCCATGGTCACCTTTTACATTTTTGAAGGTTTTAAGATGTTTTCTTTTGTTTTACCTCTTCTAGTTGAGACAATTGTGTGCAAAAAAATTGAGAAAACTGTCTTTATATTCTTTCGAATTCCCTTTTAGAAATCTCCTTTCAGAGAAGTCTGTAAAAACATTTGTTAATGGAAAAATCTCTCATGCCTATGTTAACATCCTATCATCCCATTGAATACAGATTCCCATCTACTATGGATACTTGATCATCAGCTCCTAACAAGTTATCATTGTCCACCACTTGGACAGTTAAGTCTTTGTGTGACTCCAAGCAGATCTTTCTCTGGTGGAAGCCCTTTGGGATTTCTCCAGGCTTTCTTAGCTGATGAGGAGAAAAGAGTGAACTGAGCAACTCTTCCTAACTCCAGTGCTGCTTGGACTTCACAGGGAAAAGCAGAAAGAAAAAGTAGATAATCAATGACTGACAGGATAACAATACACTTAGATCTAAGGATAAATTTTATCTGATCAAAGGAATATATTAATTTTGTGACATTGGGTCAGTTATATGGAAATTTTTGCATAATGCCCAAACATAACCCTACTCTAAACAACTTCCTGCTTCTTAGAACAATGACTGCAAAAAAATCTCTGCCATACAGTTAATTTCTGTTTGCAAAAACACAGTTCAAATAATTCATTTTACTGTTCAACAGCTTCATCCTATCTTTGGGGAACATAGAATAAAAAAAAAGCAGACATTACAAATGAATTTAATGCAAGTTTTAAAACCTGCCTGATAACACATTCATTTGTTACTTCTGCTGCCTGAACATTCTCTAGTACCATAAATATCCATTTAGGGAATTTGTGCATTACCAAATCATTAACAGAAGAAACAAAAGACCTGATTACAGACAGAGTTCCAGGTATTCAATAAAAGTAACATTAAGCTGTGGCATTAACACTCATTTGTGAGCACAGGACCAAACCCAAAAGAGCAAGTCTTYTTGTGCACTTTGAGATGTGCTTGAATGACAGGTTCTCCTTACCTCGAGCACTCTTCCTGTGATGTACTTCTCACAGTTGTCACACCTGATCCCAAACTTGGCATGGTAGTCTGTTTCACAATATGGAACCCCATCCCTAGGGAAGAACAACAGGCTGTACAGATGCTGCTTGATGTAAGCTTACAGTTCACTGGGAGATTACGCATCTAAAATTTGTCAAAATTTTAATGTTTCAACAAAAATTTTTGTCAAAATTTTAAAATGTTTCAACACTGCATAGGGTCTTCATGGGCTTTCCTGCCCCCTTCACAGTCACTAATATTGTAAAAAGCTGAAGAGTAATGAACAACTATTTTGGACCACTTCTCTCCCTTGTTTCCAAACTCAGCCTTGTAATAACACTCAGYCTCTGAGACCCTCACACCACCTGTTTAATCATGTTACCCATTAACTTCTTTCACATGTTTCCTCCTCTCTGGAAAGTTATTTCACCATATCACTCTTCCCCTCTTATCATCTAATTCATCCAACTGATGTATCATTTGACATTTGTATTACCTAATCCTTTAGCTGAGACTGCAGAAAGCAATTTCTCAAATATCTTGTCTGTAAACCAAGTTTTGATAAACATTTAAATCTACTGGCACTCTTGACTGGACTTGCTTAAAGGCAGTCATGGATYAAACATCTTGGGAATTGCTCCCCAGAATCCAGCAATGACTACAGGAATTCAGGCTGAGCAGCAGTGTGCTCATGCATGATGTAAGCAGCTATTTCACCACCACCAGTGAGTTAGGATACAATTTAGAGATATGAAGGAAAAAAACTGGAGTCTCAGTTTTTATTTTAAAATGTCAAGATCATAACATTTGGACTATTGCCCTGACAAGAACCTGTTAATTTTACATTTTACTAAATTGTACATGTAGACCATTAAACTGATGAATGAAAATAAATTGCTCTAAGAAGAAACTGGAGACTCTTCTCATGCTTCAAAGTTCAAGTTAAACACAGTTAAAYATGTTTTGCTTGTTATACTAAAACAGCCCATGATCAGACAGATTTATCAGTAAAGGCATAATTTTATCAGACATTTCCCTGGAGAAACATAGAAATTAATTTTATAGCCTGGAAGTTGGATTTCTTAGAGACTAACATAGAAGTTATCACAATAATTAATTAATTAAAGACAGGATGTTTCCTCTCTTGAGTTATTTTGTTTGGCATTTAGCCTTTTTAAAAAGACGATTTTGCAGTAATTATATCTTTACAATTTATGGGGGGAGGAATATTCAATAACAAGCAAAAAAAGCACTGTACTAAAATACAGCAGACTAGCCCAACACTGAGACAATGAAAAACCTTATTTAAGAACACCCTTTTAAAAAATATTGTTCTCCAGTGCAAGCTGTGAAATTAAATGTTGTACTTAATTGAAATCCAAAGAATTGTTGAAAGTCAGAGGGACATAGGCTCTGAAACTCCATCGTCTCTGGGCACTGGTGACTGAGGTATTTTGCTGCTTAACAAAATTTCAATACAACACACTTCTCTGAAGCAGAAATCAATCCCAGGTGCCTTGGCCAGTGAAAGGCCTGCATGGCACTGGCCTGATCAAAGTGTTGRCATGGTCTGTGTGTGTGCTTTGTGCTGTTTCTCATGCTGCCATCACGTTCAGGCCAAATCTGACAGCATGAGGGTCTGGAGCTGCACAAAATCATGGCATGTACATCCTTAATGAACTTCTGGCTAACCTTTCTTCTTATGTAATGCATATACAAAGAACAGTACCTGCTTGTTTACATTACAGCATCACAGAGAGCAAAACCATAGGTAACTAAGGGCATTCATTTGGGTCTTGGAAACATATYCCACCTGCTGCATCTCTGCAGCATAGCTGCTTTGTCAAGTCCCATTCCAGGTAAATGGAAAAATGTTACTTCTACTTTTCTCCATTTCATTTTTCTAAATACAATTTAGGTAATAMTTTAGACAATAATCTCAAATATTTTATATATTTCTGAATATATATATATAAAATAAAGGTAATGCAATATGCATTTATATATTACATTACCTAATTATTAYCATGTATGTATAATATTTCTATAGYATGCATTACCTTTAAACCTTAACAATGCAAATAAATGCAACGATAAATTAATTATTTGGCATTAAAAGAATGATTAAAAGAGGTGAAAATACTCCTCTACTTACTTGCTAATATACTCTGCATTCAGTAGCTTGCCACATGTATTGCACTTAAAACAGCCCAAATGCCAGTGTTTGTCCAAGGCGACCAAGGACTGACCATTTTTTATTTCTGAACCACAGCCCCCACAATCTGCAAGAGAAAAATCCAAATGAGTGAATCATATTCTTTAGGTGGTCGTGCAGCAGTTGGTTCCAGCAGCACAAGGATCCATCAGTGTCCCAGTACCAGCTCACGAGGGCTCCACTGCTCACTGATGGATGGCAAGTGTTGCTGCCCTTGGAAAGCTCTGAAATTGCTACAAGACATCATTCAAAGAAAAAAGCTGATGACTTCAGTTTCCTGGTAATTTAGGTTAATTTTAATTCATTTATACTGTGTTTAAAAAAATGAAGTTTTGCTGATTGATTTTTCAAGCATTGCAAATCAGCCTGATAAAAGAAATAAAAAAGACAAAGAGTAAAACAACTGATTCTTCAGTTGTTTTACTCCTTGTCTTTTTTATTTCTGATTCTTCTGTAGCCTTTGCCTTTGGATCTGCAAGCTCTACTCATTTGAAAATTTTTTTGCAACCATGAAAAAATAGGAAATTTCCTGTACCCAGCAAAACACACCAATACTTAAGAGGCATTAGTGATTTTTCAATATGTGAAAGTGATGACCATCTATGTATTTATTATCTACAAAAAATCACTTATATAAAGTTTCAAGAGGTGCTAACAAAAAATACATGTAAAACATGCAATAACTGGTAACAGAGGTTAGTCTCTGTTGGTTAAACAGGCTGTAGGTGAGATAGTTCTACTCCCCAGAAAGAGTAACTGAGAACAAGACTGTCTGGGGGTTTGGTTGCCTTTCTTTTTAAACAATGGAAGATTCTGACTAAGTTAGCAAAAGCCAAACCTACAATTAGTTTCTGCCCTCTTCAGGGATGTTATGTAGACATGGGATTTGGATCTGGTTCTCTATAACCSAAATGAACCCTCTAATACCCTAGAAGGTCCATCTCTCATTCATCCTTCACTCTACAGATTTCCTGTCTATGGATGATTTTCTTATTAAATGTTAAAAGTAGTAGAATATATGGAAAAAAAAGGATAAATGCCAGTGATAAATTTATTCTAGCAGCAATATCTCAGTMATCTTCTAATGCTCCATAAAATATCTTCCATCTCATATGGAAAAATACATAGTATTTTTAGGAATTCTTCAGGTATACCAATAATTTTCTAGAGAAAAGACAAAACCTGAAAGACACTTAGGAATTCAGAAATGCCAGGAGAGAAAACAAACTCATAACAATGTCTTACATGGAAGACAAAGCTATGCAAAAGCATTAGAAAGATTTATCTAGTTATTAAGAAAGAACTCTCAACCTAGGATCTCATTAAAGCATTTAAACAGCCATCTTAAAAACTTTCTGATTTAAGACTGTATTTCACTGGTTACATGACCCTAATGAGACAGTGTAAGTGAAATTGTAAATGGTTCACTTCTGAGCAAACAATGATAAAGCACAGTTTGTATTTTCCTTTAGTGGATTTGGAATGCATTGGGGAGCAATAATGTGGCTYTTTAATGTTACCCTCCAGAGCACCAATACCTGGAAACAAGCCTAGCACAAAAGCATGTGCACTACAGATCAGAACATTTGAGTTTTGCTAATAATAAAGAACATTTGGGTGTGTGCCTGGTTTTAGTCCCTGCAGTACTCTACAGTATTTGTTGTTCAACTGCAATCAGAAATTTGTTTGTGATCTCCCCTGTACTGGGGATTCATCTGGAAATCTAATTTAATCYGACTGCTTGAGGGTTTATTTCACAAACTGAACACAATATCATGTGCTCAAATGTCATTCACCTTTCATCTGGTTTAAGCCTGGGTGKGCAGAAATGCAGCATTTTGTCAGCTACCTCTTTTTATTCCCAACTGCTGCTTTCTCTGTAAAGTGCCAGATAATTAYAAACAAATATTGTGGTTGCTATGCCAACAGTGCCTACTGATGCATGTCCTTGTCTTCCCATCTTGGATGCAGCATCCTTTGGTGACTCAACTAATTTCAGGCAATAACTCTGCAGAACACATCAAATTGCTTCTCCATGTTAATATTCTTCCTTGAGTACTCTCTCAAAATCAACACTGTCACAAGAGGTTTTCAGAGCTACTGTTTTATAAAACAAGAGAGAGGTAGGTATTTATCTAATAAAAAATWCAGGGACTCAGGCAGAAAGCAAGTATTTTACATTCTTCATTTCTTCCAAATGGAATGCATGAAAGAGGTTAGAAGCAAAAGGGGAGGATGAAAATGGAAGGACTTGTCAGAGGGGGCAGTGATGCTGGGAGTTCAGTGAGCCCCCAAGAGATGTTCTGAAAGCACTGCTGAGATAAACAGGCTGGGGAACAGCACACATGGTACACATCAGACACTTCTGAGACAGGAACAAAACCAATGTAACAAGAGGGTCAGTGTACTATTCCTTCCTTGAAAAAGTTTGCCTGAGGTCATGTTTTTGTGCACTACTAACAAGAGTTGCTCGTTTAAAGCCTTAAGGTCTTTTCCAAGAAAGCTCTTGTMAGGAGATACACCATCCACTGCTCTATGCAATGTGGTGAAAAGGTAAACTTTTATTTTCCAGGGTCAGGTTTTGCCACAGAGATGTGCTTGCTCCCAGTGCTGTCTCCCTCTGAGGCAAGTGGTTTGCTGAGGTTTGCAGGTATCTGCACTCTGGGAAGGCTCAGTGCAGTGACCAAAGAGAGCTGAGGAAATGCAATGACAAGAAAAACTCTCCAGTGTGCGTGTGCACAGAGAAAGGGAATGGAAATACATTAAAGGATTCTGCACCACAGATAATCAAATGAACTTGTTCTGTCAGCGCTCAACCAGGCTAATAATGTCCATTGTAGTCAAAGGCACTTTTCACATATGACAAGGAGACAGCAAAGATGGCCAAGGATCCATCTCAGGAATAAGTGACAAGAGAAAGCACCAAACAGAGAGGGACAACCTATCCCCAAAAGAGAATGGCATTAGCAAGAGGAATCCGTAGAGCATCTCAGAGGGCATTCACACAGTAGGTCTGGCTGATGAACTGTAGAAATGAGATGGTGAAACTTCTGTGAAAAATGTGGGGGGAAAGAAAACAGAAAAAAAGAAGAGATTTCTCCCAGAAGTGGGCTAGACTCCTTACACAGGAAGATGAGCAATACATGGGGCCCACCTTCAGCCATGCTGAATCCAGCTTGATGTAACAGTCATTAACAATTTTTCAGTCTTTGTTGTTTAATTGAATTGCTGCTGCTGTTTAATTACATGAAGTTAGCAGTGGACTCGTAAAGCATGGCAGCACTTTATGAGCAAAACAGCAGAGGAACAGAGTKCAGAACTACACCATCCCTCTATGATCTAATGCAAAGAAGTTGGTGTGAAAAGACCACATTTCTCTCCCCTACTGTTTTTATCTTCTGATAGTGCACAATAGTCTGAGGTCAAGGTGAATGCCCCCCACTGACACATCACACATTAAACCTCTTGCTGTGCAGTATTTAGCCATGCAATCCTGACAATGATATTTTCTGAAGCTGGAACTGGAACACTTAAAAATCATTAAATCTCACCCTGGCTTTTATTTCAGATGGACTTGGACTAAATCCTCAAAAATATTAGCATCTATATTATGTTTTTCCCCAAATAATTTGATTTAGTTCATTTTAATCAAATCTTTGAGAGGTTCAATGTATTGTTAATMCTATAATAGCATCATCTGTGTTTCTTTTTAACATCAGACTTTATTGAAAAATCACCCTCTATTTTTGCACTTGGCTACCTTGTATTTCATGACACCTCTTATGCAGCAGAGTAGTAGAAGTTCCAATGTACACACTGGTGTAAAATTATGTTCTTTAAATCTGTGCAGACTAAGAAGTACTGACTGAAAAGAGCAGAAATCTGTACTTACTTCTCAGGTTCTGTACAGGGAAGGAGCCAGTGCTGCTGGAAGGGGGCAGGGAACATTTCTGGCAGATGCATTCCTTGCCATTAAAAGTTACCCGGTCACCCGCAGGGAAAGGCAACCTGCAACAGCAGAAACAAAAGCAAACTGGTTACAGTCTCATGCCTTTATCACAATTAAAYATCTTCCCACAAAGGAACTGATTATACTCTGGCTTCTTTGTGTCTGCTTGCCCAGGTCTCATTCAGTTTTCCAGCCACTTAGAGGCTTAAGTATCAAAGGGGCAAATCAAACAGACAGCTTCAAATGCAGATGGTTACAGCTTCTTAGGAAAAATAATACTATCTAAAGCTACAAAAACACAGTGAGCACTCAAGTCCAAATTGTTGTGTATCTAAGAAATGCAGTATCAGCCAGAGTTCATCACTAACAGGATCAGTTACAGAATGAAAATCAAATTGGCTTTACAGGGAGTTAAGTAGAGGCAAATGCAGCTGCTTTTATGTTGTTAAATAGCGGCACGAGAGTGATGACTTTTATACATTAAAAAACAGCACTTGTCCTCACAACTTTTATCACATCAAAGTTTTTCTCTTAATCTATGTGCTCAGAAAGCAAATGTTATTGAACTCTCCAAGGGAAAAAGCCTATCCCAGTTATAAAACCCACAGTGTCTACATTACTTGTTTTCCCTACCCAACAACAGCTCTCCTTACACTTAATTAAAACATTCCTTTTTATCAATGTTCTTAAAACAAAAGCTCTCTGCTGTGCACTTCCTTGTCTGGGCACAGAAACCACTGAGGCTTTTCCTCCAAGAGAACCAGATGGACAAATCACTTCATATGCAGCAAAGGATGGTGAGGATTTAGAAACACATTTCACTCCACCCAAAGCTCATGTCCAACTAAATCCCTACCCAAGCTATCAAAATATGGCTTAATGGGGCACAARCATAACACACACCTTCTGCTTCATGGTGAAGTCCATCTGACCACACTATTTCATTAACATTTCACTAAAACTCATGGCTTCTCCCACAAATGCTATCAAATTCATACCAATTGAGAGGTTGTCTCCACTACAAAAGCTACACAGATACTTTGTGCTAAACTTGAACATTATTTTGCTCCCTACACTGCCTAAGGGAAACTTATTCGACACTTGAATTACGCTTAAAATATTTTTTTATTACTTAGAAAAAGAACAGAAGCAATGCTGTCCTTGGTTCTATATAATGTTACTAAAATATTTGAAACCAGCTAACTGGTGGTTTCCATCCAACCATCCATTTTGGACCACTGGTGATAAYTTAAAAAATCATGAGGAGACATGGAGTATAAATATTATTCTCTTTTTTGATATCTGATAATGAATTCCGCATTTCACCTTTTTTTTTTTCTCTTTCTCAAGTCTTTATAGYCAAAAAACTTCCTACCTTGTCACTCAAAGTTACAACAAGTAAAAATACTCTACGGAAATACTCTTTAATATTGCCTTACTCTCTGACCCAGGTAAATGATCCGTGCATGACTCTGGTACAACAAGGCCCAACACCATGTAATTACAGACTCAGGAATATGTGCCATGCCTAGTAGGATCCATGCCTAAATTCCCATCTGTTTCAAAGAGGATTTTGTACCATGAATTTCACTCAACAACCTAACCAGAAGACAACATCGTTTCTAGTGTGACCAGCAGGATGTGGTGGAGCTGCACTCCAGTGAGCAAACTTGTCCTGTCCTGCAGCAGCAGCAAGTTTCTGTGCTACACATTCAAAAAAACTCCCAACACTATCTTTTTAGGTCATAACTGTTGTCTGCAACAGATTTTGGTACTTTCTAAAGTCAGAGATACTTCTAAGAAATGGAATAATAAAAAAGCTTGATGAACTCACAGAAGAGTTGAGGCTGGACAGAAGCTCTGAAGGTCATCTGGACCAACCCAAAGCTTATTTAAATGAACACACATTCATTTGAATAAAAATTACTAAATGTGATACATTTCTATATAGATAATAAAAATTCATGATTAATTACCAAAAACTGTCTCAAAAATGGAGTGATACAATTCAAATGCTGTTCTAGATTTCTACTGCAAATATGAATGAAACCATTTAATCATGTTTTCATTTTTAAAAAATATTACAAAATCAAGCCTAGAACTTAACACTACTAATTGACCTGGAAAGACACAAGCCAAGGGACTTCAACCATTCCAGAACTGGGACAAGAACTTGTATCSAATCTCCTGCATGTTTTCAGGAAGACATCCCATCTTGACTTACAGAAACACCCAGATTTATTATAACCACTGGTAATCTGCCCCAAATCAACCCCCCAAAAAGCAGCACCCTGCTGCACTGGTACCAGCACACAACCACCCTGGCATCTCTCACTCCTATGCACAGCTGCATGCCCTGGGCAGGACAATTCCTTCCACTGTGTTTTGCCATGGGAACCAAGGCTGGGCTCAGCTCATGACCCAGCTGGGCTCTCATGAGGTGTCTCAGTTAAACACCAGGGTCTGCACCATTAATAATCCCAGGGGTGTGATGTGCTGGAGCTGTGAGCAATTCACTGCTCTAAAGAATGGTTGTGACTACTGATCAATCTTGTATGCAGTATATAAAGAGCAGTAGGGAGAGCTGAGGTGTATCTTATAATTACATCTTCCTAATAAAGATGCAGCTGAACTTCCAACTGAGCACAGAAGCCCCTCTCAGAGAGATGCACCAAGCAGCAGCTAACGTAGAAGCAGGGAGTGCCCACTTTGACTTGGCTCATCTCATCACTGTCTGAGCAATCAGACAATCCAAAAGGAAATAAGTTAAAACTAGAGGAGAAGAAGAGGWATATTCATCTYCTATGGCACAAAGACAGAAGCAGGCAGATGACACCTCCAGATGTGCCAAAGCTCACAGGCACCACAGCAAGTCACAGAGCCTCCTTAGATGGYAGGGCACTTAGGGGGTTTCCTAGCCCATAAAAATACTGCACTTTGTTTATTTTCTAATGGTTCAGTAGCTAATCTCTGTGCTTTTCCATCCAAATGGGAGAAAGCAACAATTTTGATTCTTTACTGTTCTCCAAATACGCAAGACATCTTGTTCTAAAAAAACCCCAGGGAAATCTTCCTTGGAGCTTTCCATCCACCCCAAGGTACAGACAGACATCTCCTCCCCTCACAGGTCTTCTAAACCTATAAGTCAGTCTCAAAGTTTGTTTCACTGTCTTGTTCACTGGGAATTCATACCCCACACAGTTGTCAGTTTTCCTGTACCAGCTGACCTCTCCCTTTCACAAGCAGCTCTGCTCAAGCACTTCAGTGCCAGTATGAGTGAAGGCACAACAGAAGGTGGCAACAGCCAATYAACAAGGTTTCAGTTTCTGAGCTCTCTAAGTTGTGAGCAGGACTATATATAGAATTTTAGGCTAAGAGCAGCATATCTGCCTTCAAATACAAYGATATCTCACCACCAGTCACCCACTGAACACTGCTAGGTATTGCGAAAACCAGGACAGGGTTTTAATTAGCTACTTATCCTTTAATAAATATTCAGCGAGATTTTCACAGTTGGATTATCTATTTTTAAATGAGAATTAAGAGCATTTTTAAAGCAGCTCTCTCAAATGATTTGCAGAATTTTAACACATCTATGATTCATTTCTCAACAAATTTTGTTTTATCCACCTGCCTACAATATTTGCAAACCCAGAAAAAATTCTGGAGGTGACCAACAAAACTATATTGTAAAACAACAAATCACCATCAGCCTAATCCAGGCTGTGTGTTGATACCAAAAGGTCTCATCTTTCTCTGCACCACACCTCAATCTATGCAGCTGTGGGCAAGTCATTCAAGCTTTCTGGGAGGGACAAAAGAAGATGTCAGTTTTTATTCAGAGCAGATGAATCTCCATCTATTCTTTAAATTGCTGATCTGACTCTGGGGCTGAACAGTCAACTAAATTTGATATAWGAAAATTAAGAAAAGCCTGTGGTCAGGCTGTTGAGAGAGCAAAGCTATTCATGTCAGTAGGTGGCTGCAGTTTCACCAGGTCAGGTGTAATGTCAGACAGCAGCCTAAGGACCAGCAGGATCAAATTCTGCTCTAATTGTACCTGGTACAATCACATCCCTCAAGGTGCTCCACAGGGATGAATCCCTGTGGATTAAAATGATGATACAAAGGGGACATTGAGTGCTATCTACCATCAAGACAAATTTCAGCAAGGGAAAATGCTAAATCCTACAAGAGGTGAGGAACAGCCCCATGCACCAGTGCACCACGGGGCTTAATCAGCTGGAAAGCATAAGAAGATGTGGGGTCCCAGTGGACACAAAGCTGGACATGAGCCACAAGTGTGTCCCCATGGAAGTGGCCAGCCACCTCCTGGGAGGCATTTGTGTAGCCAGCAGATAGAGGGATGTGATCTTCCCTCTGTTCATCATTTAGGAGACTGGGGGGTGATACAGGGATGTGATCTTCCCTCTGTTCATCATTTAGGAGACTGGGGGGTGATACAGGGATGTGATCTTCCCTCTGTTCATCATTTAGGAGACTGGGGGGTGATACAGGGATGTGATCTTCCCYCTGTTCATCATTTAGGAGACTGCAGCAGGCACCATCTTKGGCTCCTCAGGACCAGATTTACTGGAGGGAGATGAGGGAATGTGGCCAAGCCCAGAGTGCAGCACAGGACACATGGGCAGGCAGGGGCTGCAGCAGATGTACCTGCTCAGGAGAGATCGTGTTGCTGTCTAAAACTACCTGWTGACATCTACACAAAACTGGAACCATGCTCTTCTCAGAGGTAAAGAGTGAAAGGATAAGAGGCAGCAGACATAAGTTGGAACATGGGAAATGTCAACCTAATATAAGGAAAAAAAATTACCATGAGCTTGYTGAATGCTGGAACAAGCTGTTCAGAGAGTCTGTTGGAAATTTTTTAAAGAAATGCCATCAGCTGTCTACTCAAACTGCACCTGCTTTGATGCAGGGGCTGGACYAAAGGACCACCAAAAATCCCTTCCATCTTACATTATTCTAGGGCTATAGGGATGCTCCATATAAAACCAAAGAATCCTGGATACACTAAGGTTGCAACAGAACTCCAAGATCACCAAGTCCAATCTTWGACCAAACACCWCCACGCTCTTGTCATCACATAGTGCCATGTCCACTGATTTTTTGAACACTGCCAGAGATGGTGAGCCCAGCACTTCCCTCAGCACCCTGTTCCAGTGCTTCACCCCCTTTTCAGCAAAGAACCTTTTCCTGGTATCCAATCTGAACTCTCTTTGGCACAACATAAGCTGTCTGGAATAACATTTCCCGTTGTCCTATCACTGATTGCCTGGGAAAATAAAATGATCCCCCTGCTCACTACAACCTCCTTTCAGGCAGTTGTAGAAAGCAATAAATACCCCCCGGAGCCTCCTTTTCTCCAGATAAACAACTCCAGTACCCTCAGCTGCTCCTCAGAGGACTTGCACTCCAGACCCTTCCTCCAAAGGGCAGGAGACCTAAACCTGAAGAACAGCACACCACCACTCCTCTGTTCAGGAAGAACCACTTATTGATAAATATATTTGGTTTAGAATCAAAATGCCAAGAACTCAGGCTGATTTCAAAATCTTGGGCTCAACACCCTGTAGGTTTCTATAACACCTAGCAGTGTTCAGTGGGTGTCTGGTGGTGAGATGAAGAAGACCACTTCATGAAATGCCTTAAGAAGCACTAGGTACTGCTTAAATGGAAACCAAACCCTTCCCAAATTCAGCAGCACTWAAAAAAGTGAGGAAAAAATAAGGTTTAGCATATTCAGAAAGTCTGTCATGATTGCTATGTTCAAGAAGAAACTAAATTTGAACTTTTAATTTTCAGTATTATCCTAATTTCTTAAGACATACATACACAAAAGATGTCAGTTCTTTCTAGAAGTAGCAGTGTTATATATGCAGGACTACACAATCTTCTGCTGAAAAAAAGTATTTAAGCTTTTTGACTTTTTATATGCAGTAACTGCCTGGCCAAAGTGAATTATCTTCTTGAATACAGTAAAAATACAAATGGGTTGGAAGAGGTTTTATAGCTGGATTTGGCAGGCAATCCCTTGAAGAATACCTATGTGCCTCTTTCCCCTCCACATACTATTCACCTCTACATGGCACACATTCAGCTTCTGTCAAGATGCTGTTTTAAAAGAAAACTTCCTGAGCTCAGAAAAAATTAAATATAAAAAWTCTGTAAAGCAAACACAATCTTGTTTCTTTATTCATCTGGGATGTATGTGCTAATCTATCCTCCACGTAGGGGTCAAGTTGTCCTCTCTTTATCATTTACATGCCACAATTTTTTCCAACTTTTAAGTACAAGAACACTGAAACTAAAGGGGTAACCATTACATACACTCCTCCAACTGGATGCATAAACAACAACCCCCCAACTTTACTAATTACAACATCCATAAAAATCRAATCCCACTTTTTAGTATTCAGAGAATATACAGCCCACAAGTAATGGAAAATGTACTCTAGGTACCATATTAGATGGACCAYACATCTTATCAAAGATGTATGGTCCATCTAATCTTACTAAATCTATAGGACTTGTTAACACACTAAGACATCTCCTGAAAACTCCATTTTCAAAGCATTATCACAGGTATGACAACCCACTTCTTTCTGAAGACTCAATGTCCTGCCCTTTCCCATCCCACGTAAGAGCCAAACTACCCTGACTGTGACAGCCATGTATAAAGGATGTGCACAATTTTAATAAAACAAAGCTTCTACTGCTACAGCCAGCCTCTATTTTCTCCCTCTTTCTATTTCCCTTTTACAAACACGTGAAGCTTTTGAAGGAAATGTCTTTGGCAGCTCTCTGGAGGACACAGCTCCTTCCAATTAATGAAGCTATAAGAAGATTGCTCAGCCACTTCCTGGGAATTCAGAGTAAGCATTTAATCTGCAACAGTTTTCAATCTATGTTGTTATTTTTTCACTCATTCTTAGTTTTAGCCATTATCATCACAAAACACCRCAGCAGAAAAAAGGTTTCACTAGACTGTGAACAGCACTGGAAGAAGAAGGGATTAAGTCCTTAATCTTTACTCCAGCAGAGCAAACACACAACTGAAACCTGATTTTTTTTAAGAGCCACTTGGTTAACACAAGATARAGAGAAACAATCAAGTAGGATGGCACAACATATTGTACTTCTACCAGTTTTTCTCTGAGTACTAATTTTATTTTTTTCTAGACTTTAGTTTGTGGCAGCCCTGGGCAGTTGCGCCTGACTCCCAAGAGATGCCCAGGGATGAGCTGCATTTCTGACACTCCAGCTTTTYCACAGAGGAGGGCAGCAGGTTACAAATGCAGTGCAGAGGGTACAAGGAACACAGCTCCCTGTGACACTGGGACATGTGGCATCCAACAGTAGTAATGTCAGGAGACAACTGAGCTTGGATTGCTGACTTTYTCCCACTGCTCCTGCTAGCTAGGTTTTCCCACTGCTGCCACCATACACTTCCCACATGTTTCTATTCAAACCTTATCTTCTCTGAAAATAAGGGGGAAAAAAAAGGACTTGCTACTGGCACTGGTTTACTATGCAATGTAGAAACAGTTCAGAAGTGTTACTTCAGCAGCTACAGAAATAGGAGTTGCAGAAGTGCTCATTTAAAAGAATTTAACGACCCTGCAGCATTCTGGAGAAATGTGTCATGATCTGCTGCCAGTGTTTTCATGCTGAAGATGGTAAGAGCCTGGCTTGGTTTCCATGAGAGCAGGTTCAGCCCCACTGGCAGGCAGTCACCACCTCTCAAATTCACACCATTCTCTAGGTTAGATTTCTAACACAGCACCCACGTTAAAGTCTGGCTGGAAAAGGGAATGCCAAATGCAGTTGGCTTCAGCCACCAACTACTACTGACAGTGTGCCTTGGTGCAGTATTTCAGGTTTCTGCCCATCTGTAAAAAATGAGGGCACAAATGGTTCTCCTGACTCTKCCCACCAAGGAAAATACCAAGGTAGAGAGCTTTACACCATTTCTCCCCCTCTTTTATCATTACTGTTTCTTAAAAAACAAACAAGTTCCTTCTTTTGGCTTAAACAACATGTCTTTACAGCCTACCAACCTTATTTTTACTGAGGATATCACTCAATAAAATAAATGCTAATGATGYTTAGATAGGACACCCTTCCCCATAAAAAACACAGGTTATGTCTGGCTTGCAATGACAGGGGTAATTGAAGCTGATTTAAAGCATAYAAACACATGACAGGATTCTTCTGCTTCTCTGCACCACAAATCAGTGTTACAACCCCCCTGGGAGACACTAATTGAATCCTGCTAGTCAGCAGGGCATTAGCTGGCTCTGATGAAGACAATATGAATTTCTGTGCCCTTCCAAGAAAAGCAACAGAAGCAGACCTGGGTCTCTCTACTGAACAACTAAAAACAGCATTTAATACAACTATTTAGCTATACAGAAGGTTMGGGAACATGTCTGATTTTACTTTCATATGATGTATTATTGTATCAGGAATTTCATTTTTAAAAGCTTTACCACATCTTCATCACACATTGTATTTGCAGCATGAATAACTTCACAGCGCTGCAATTTAACTCACCTGAATTATTGGGTACTTAAAAATAAATATTTTAGTCACAAGGAAAATTATTCCAAATTTCCAGGGAGACAAAATAAACTGCATCACCAAGCTCTAAACTATAATTGACTGAATAAAGCAGGAGTTGGTCTTTCCAATGGCCTGAAACCCAAGGTAGGTAGCTTCTAAGTACAGTAATACATTGTTAAATACATTTCTGCTAAGCTCTAGTGGTGTGACTGAGGATACAAGCATGTTTAGCCAGAAAAATGGAATCAACCAGTTTTTTTGATTTCTCTTAAATGAAGGAGTACCTCACTTTACAGAAGGTACAAGTGCTGAGAATAAAGGTACCAAAAATTAGTTCTGCTCATCTCTAGAAGAGATGTAATACTGCCAGGCTGCAGGCCAATAGCAAGCGCAGCCAGCAGTTAATTAATGAGATACACTTGAAGTCATTTTCCTTTACTATTAAAAGAAAAAATAAAMTATGAAAAGAATTTTAGGATTTTTCTTATCTTTACTCTTCACATTTGCTTTAAACATCCAAAATGAAAAATTGCCTATTAAACAGGTCAGAACTTACACAGAATTTAATATAATAAAGGCTTGTCCATCTCAGAGTCTCCTCTCCATCCCAGCAATTATTATTATTATTTGTTCAATTGTTCTGTTTAATTGAGATTCTGTCAGGAGCCACAGCTGCTCTGTGTTGTCATTAAATTGCAGGGGTTCTATTCTCATTATATTGCAAAGGTTCCACATTGCCAGAGTTTTGCACCTCCTTGATGTGTCTTGTAGGCAGCTCCTCCATGCACTGACTCTTCCTTGTCCTCACAGCAGCCAACTGACTCCAGCTCCCCTCAACCAACCAATCCACTCTTTTATAACACTCTTCTTGTTGGCTACAGSTGTGRCCTGTTAACAACAGGCCTGCTCCTAATCTTTAGTAATTAACCCAGCTGCAACTCTTTAGGGGATAAGATCACAGAATCACAGAATTTCTAGGTTTGAAGAGACCTATAAGATCATCGAGTCCAACCCATGTTCTAACACCTCAACTAGATCATGGCACCAAGTGCCACATCCAGTCTTTTCTTAAACACATCGAGGGATGGTGACTCCACCACCTCCCTGGGTAAATGATTCCAGTRTYTGAYCACTCTTTCTGTAAAAAACGTTCTCCTTAATTCCAGCCTGTATCTCCCTTGGCRCAGCTTGAGACTGTGTCCTCTTGCTCTCTGTTGYTGCCCGGAGAAAGAGACCGACCCCCAGCTCACCACAGGCACCCTTCAGGAAGCTGMAGAGRGTGATAAGGTCACCCCYGAGTCTCCTTTTCTCCAGGCTGAACAACCCCAGCTCCCTCAGTCGTTCTTCATATGGCYTGTGCTCCAAGCCCCTCACCAGCCTCGTTGCYCTCCTYTGGACACGCTCAAGCATCTCAACGTCCCTCCTAAAGTGAGGGGCCCAGAACTGGATACAATACTCAAGGTGTGGCCAAATTCAACACCACCTTCACATTCTATACCACCTTCATTTACCCATACTGTGTCCCCCTACAGCTCTGGGATTTGATGCTCCTGCAYCAGCCCAGGAGGATTCCTGAGCTCCACGGGCAGGGCAGGCTGGGCTGGCAGGCAGCCACAGCAGCATGGCCATGCTGGTTTGGGACTGCACAGTCACCTGCACGAGGCAGCAGCACACAGAGCACTGAGCTGGGCTGCACCAGCCCTCCCGGGGCTCTGAAACCCTTTGGAAGGGGGGTTACTTTTCTTGTACTCCTCAAAGCTCAGATTTAGCCAGAGAAAATACTTCATATATAATATGTGAATAAGTGTTTGGCTCTTATTCTTATGATATTTAGAAGCAAGCCAGTAACCTGGATGYGCTATGGGACTTGAGAGGGACAATATCCACACCATTTTTAGGGAGAGTATCTCCCTAAAAATCTGTGGCTTGTCTTGCAGCTGGATAATTCTACTTTTCAAGACAGTTTGCAGCTACCTGACACCAAAATACTTCATATATAGATGTGAGGGGCTCCTCTGTTGGTTTAGAAACTGACTATGGCAGCATTTCAATTTACTCCAAACTGCTAAAACAGCGTGTTTTCTGAAGGTTTAGTGCACTTCAAGCTTCTTCATGAAGTCCTCAACAGATGTGTTTGTGCTATTTCTACACAAGAGGATTAAGATGCAGGTCAAAATRACATCAGTGCCTTGTATTGCTGAGTTTGGGACTCATGTGGGAAATGATCCCACTGAACTACACTGGGCTCTAGTAGTAGCCTGCTGAGGATTCAGCCACTGGCACTGGAATTCTTTGTAACTTCAGATCAATAAATGACAAAACAGCAGATATTAGAGAAATTAGGTAACACTTGGGGCAAAAGATCTTACCATGAAGACAGTGGAAGTTTCTAAAGTACTTTGAAAACATCACACATAAGATAACATAAAAAAGAAAAACACATTTGGAAAAAAGGGAGGCACTAAATTACAGATTTTTTTTTTCTTTTTAATTYTGAATTTTTTTAAGGGGYGRGTAACAGAAAACCCTGTCTCTRGGCTATAGGTTAGAATACCTGGCATTCAGGGCATTCTGGCATCAGAAACACAACTTCATGTAGAAAACCTACCTGCAGACAGCACACACAAAGCAGTCTGGGTGATAGGTTTTGCCCAGTGCTGAGACCACTTCTCCCTCAATGAATTCATCACAACTGAAGCAGCGTGTGCCATAGAGTCTCTGGTAGTCCAAAGTACAGATGTAGTCTCCCTGTCTCACAAAAAATCCTCCTTGAGCCAGGTCACATCCACAAGCTGCAGAGAGAGAAAAGGCAGACTCAGAAGGCAAGAAACAAATGTTCTAAAATTAGGCTGATTTTTCACCTGTGATGTGAATGGTTCACAGTGGAATATTTAAGCACTTCAATGTATGGGCTTATGAACACAGAGCAGATGTGCATCTGAAAGACACTACTCTTACAGTAAACTACATCTGTCATGTATTTTGTACACTAATAGCCAGGACTTATTTAATGTAAGTAATAATTATTTATGGACTTATTTAAYGTAAATAATAAAAACCTTGGTGCAGCAGCTGTGAGTAGTACAAAGTTAAAGCCTGTAGGAGCTGAGCTCAGGGTTACCATATACAACACCTAACATATGTAACAGGATAAAAGAAATGCATAGAGGGTATAAATCTTTAAAATCTAAAGCAGCAGTGTTGCAAAGAAACATCTCTGACAGATTACAGGTGTTTGTCTCTGACAGATTACAGGTGTTTGATATTCCTCCTGGACACAAAAGGGTTAACTAGTGCTGTCTCTAAACATGGGGGCTGATGCTCATGGCAACTGCTGCAAGTTTTCACAAGTTAGACCAGTTTAAAGCACCTCTCATGTTTACCTGATGAACACCACTCACCACAGAGGAACTGGAGGCACCTCCAGGTTCATCTGCTCCTGGCAAAAGTAAGGTTTTAATTCTAAATGTCAATTTCTATTTTTAAAATTAAACCTGCAGGAAAGGGTTAAAGTTGATTAACCAAAGGCTTGTGAGACTGTTCAGGAGTTTTCTTCCTGGTACCAGGGGTGGAGCTAGGCTGGAATTTTGAGAACATGTAAGATGGGAAAGGAGAGACACAATGGTCTGGTGAAATYGTACAGAAAGAGCACACATGTAGAACATGACCATCATCCACATTGGCCAGGATCTTTGAAAACAGATCCAACTTGATTTAAAAGAGAACTGGACTTSAAAGTGGTGATTCTGCTGCTGTGCTGATTACTCCTTTTCTGCAAGTCACAGCACCACACTTGTTACTACACACTTCTGCTCCTGGGGATGCTCATGTGGGAATGTGTTCCCATCAGCAAATGGTGTTTACAGTCAAACCATGCTGAACCACAGCAGTGCCACTACTCACACACAGCCCACAGAAAAGGAGTGGGAACGTTGCTTATTAAATTTGGGTTGCATGTACTAAACACTGCAGAGCTGCTCAGTGCCTTGGTCCCAAAATAGCAGAAGTATCCACACTTCTAAAATTCCAGATTGAGATTTACACTTAGGTACCTGAGAGTGCACAGGCACTTTKGTTTCTCAATGTAAAGCCTGGCAACTCACATCCAAAGCTGTTTGCAGCGTCAGAATCAGTCATCTTGCACCTAAACTACAAGAAAAGAGTCCAAGGCACAAAGCAACACACACAGCACAGCAACTCCAAGAAAACAGAGGATCCAGATCATTCATTCAAAATTACATCCAATCATCCTCCCTTTTTTATAGTCTTGGTTAACTGTAGCACAGGAGGCCTGGGCTCAAGGCTCTCCTTGAACCCCCTGAGGGCTCATCCCTGTGTGGATTCAGCGCCCATCATTCTCCCTGGAGATGGCCCTGACTGCTAGGAGTCAGAAACAACAATCATGCCAGAACTGTACTAGTGTATGGYCAAGAACTGAACAACTATGGGTTCTAATCTTTCCTATAATTCAAAAAAATTGCAATAATTCCAATTATTATTATTGCCTGTGTCATGGATTAGATTATTTATATTTCAAAACATTGTTCATGTTCTCTATCTCACAGGCTTCACACATTTGCTTTAGCATTTCTCTTTCTCACCTGTGCTCTCATTTTTACCAAGGACAGGCTTTTTAAACAGACTTTCCAAAAATCTGGCACAACTTGCTGGATATCATGATTTTCTTTCAGCCTATATATTTCAGCTACCTATTGGTGTCACAGAAGCAGAGCTCAGCTATGGATTCAGGATGATGCTGAGCAGCATGCTGAGCTGGTACTGATGCCCAGAGCAGTTCTAAACTGCATCATGCAGTGCTTGAACTTGTAAAGTTGATCACTAAGGAAAAAAGTTAAAAGGACACAACTGCATTTCTGAAAAGAGGAGGGAGGGGCTTTGTCCCTAAATATGTTTCTTTATGCTGGTTGTGGCACACCTGACTGCAGTGCACCTGGACAAAGGCACCAAGAGCCACCTGGAACTACAGAACAGGCACTGGCTAACACATTCTRCTGTGCACCATCACAGAGGGACCTGCAGCTGGGCTTCCACCACCAGAGGAAGATGACTTGATAGAGTAGTCACAAACTATTTGCCACTGCTCTCTTGGGCACTTTTGTCCCTGTTCACCCGCAAAAATGAGAGATGAGCAGAGGCAAATCTGCATTTATAGTCCAAATGGAAGCCAGGCAGGCTCTATCTCACTGTGGCTAAGAGAGGCCTGGTGCAAGGTTTGGGGCACGTGGGATCAGCAACAGTTTGGCTTTTGGTGGCACTCTCTCTTTTGCACTAAAGCAGTCTGCACTAATGCACTTAATCCTGGCTTCCCAGGAAACCCTKCAGTGAAACTGCTCTCCTGAAGAGAGACAGAAAAACAAGTTATTGGGACTTCAAAATAAAAGTGAGCTCAGCATCCTCCCACCAGGTCCCTCCTTCATCACCATCACTCCAGCCTCCYCCTATGCAGAGAGTGGCTGAATGAGCATCACCACCAGCTCTGCTCCGCTGGCCACACCTTGAGTGACAAACCCTTGCCTGTTCCTTCACTCCTGAACCATCTGACMGAGTTTAAATTGACACCCAGCTGACCAGAGAAAAACACAAGGATTCCAGCTAAATACTGGCTTGGATATTAAAACAGTCATGCTTTAAAGCTGAGAAGAGCAGCTCTGTAAAGAGACMCATTGGCCTTCCCTCAGGTGAGATGCTGTGCCCCTTGCTGGCTACTTGTGTGGACACAGACACTGCCCATCTGAGATGATGCTACAGAGACAGAAAACTGGGAAAGGAAAGCTGGAGGAAGCCTAGGGAGAATATCTGAAGGCAGCTACCAGATCTTAACTCTCCTAGGACAGGAAATYAGCATTATGTCACATCCACTCCCACCGAGCATTTGTCTTCCAAAAGGAGTATCTGGAGGAAGGGTTATTTTTAACCTAGAAACAGTTTTCAACATATTCTGGAGTTCATCTTGGTGAGAAGAGAAAAGCACTGAAAACAGTAATTATATTAATGAAGAGACTAACACAGAGTAACTCATCTTCTTGTCTCGGTATTACCTTGCATTTAGGCAAAGAAAACTGCCTTTTCCTGAGCAGTTATAAGCTTTAGGAGGAATTTTAAAACAGTGAGTAAGTGTTTGTCTCTTATTCTTAYAATATTTAGAAGCAAGCCAGTAACCCAGATGTGCCATGGGACTTGAGAGGGACAATATCCACACCATTTTTAGGGAGGGTATCTCAGGGTGGCTTCTCTCACAGCTGGATAATTCCACTTTTCAAGACAGTGTGCAGTTGCCTGAAAACCAAAATACTTCATATATAGATGCAAGGAGTTCCTCTACAGGTTTAGAAACTGACTTCTTTTTTCCCTAGCACAGAGTCTGCAACAGCACCTGAAGCACTGGAATTTATGCAGTGTGCAATGGTAATGGTCTTAAACTAAAATAGGTGCAATTTAGACAGGATATATGGAAAACATTTTTTTAAGTTAGGCTTTTTTTAAGTTAGGCTGGAACAGGTTGTCCAGAGAGATGGTAGATGGTCCACCTCTGGAAACATTTAAAGTCAGCTTGGACAGAGCCCCAAGGAAACTGATTTAGTTGAAGATATCACTGCTTATTCCAGGGAAGTTTGGACTAGATGACCTTTAAATGTTCCTCCCATTATGCCATGATTTTATAAAAATAAATAGCAGTAAATCAATTAATCAATGCACTTTAAGCACATTGCTATTCCCCTACTGTATGCCATCAGTACTCCATTTGCAGTGTACAAATATAAAATTCATCTGTTTTCTGTGCTGGCAAATGAGCCTACTGAAATTAGATTAATTTTTTGGCTGCATGCTGGGTTTAAAAACCAGCTGTGTCCTGAGCTGCTTGGGGATGCCATGGTCTCTGTGCTGCTGCACACTGCAGCAGGCACTGCAGGTCTGCTCAGCCCAGCATGGCTGGTCTGCTGTCAATGTGCCAGACAATSAAGTGGTTTGCTTACATGCAACTGCACATATCAAGCCTATATTTTTCCCTCCCATTTTCTGCCTGATGTTAGTTAAATAAAATTGTTCTTCCTCAGCACTGTTGTTTTATGTCCACTTTGGTATTTTCCTCCATCCATGAGATGGATGCCGCTGGCTGACCACTATCCCAAGAATGATACTGCTGATATTACTCTCTTTTGGCAGCTAAATTGTATGTACTGATACACATATGAAGYCTGGGATCCCATTCTCCAAAAGCCCATGATCACACGTGGAACATTTCTCTTGGCCCCTATGCCTGTGAGAAGGAATCAGAACCACCTGGCAAACTTCCACTGCTACAGCTCTGACTGAAGTTCAAACTGAACTGCAATTAATCTGCAGCAGTCTAAGCTCATTTCCAGCAGATGGCTGTGACTCTGATACTCCTTCTTGCATGGTCTGGTGTGGTAAGTCCAGATAAGCTTTTCACAAAGCCCCATGTTTGCTGGCCATACAAATACTGGCATGGGAATATAATCTCTTAGTTAATTCACACCTCAACCTTCAGTCTATAGGTGAGCAGCAGTAAGACAGAAGGAACCTTGCAATGGGGTATACAAACCATACAATTCAATCACTCTTCTGTGCACAAATGATCATATCAACTGTCTTTCCAAACACATCTGTGAAATCAAGAACACTCAAGCCTGTCAGTCATTGGCAGTGTGTTAGCAATAATATCCAAAATACCATCTCAAGGACTTGAATGACACCTAATTTTTTAATATCCAGGGCAAACAAGAGTAGCATGCAGCCCCAGAAAAGTCCTGGACAGACCTGCTGGTCTCTTTTCCAGCTTCCAACCAGGAAATGTAGGAAAGACAGGTCTGATGGAAGAAAAGCAGCAACTTTCAGGAGCAGAAAAGATACAGAGAACTGTGGGGATATATCACATCCTGCAACACTTCACCATGCATGTATAGCACTGATAAAGCTATAGAGGATAGAGAGTACAGCACCTCCACAAGCTCCCTGGCTACACTGGCCTTGATGCTCACAAATTAATTTGTRGAGAAAACACTTCAGTGCAGAAAAACCCTTTGAGATTCAGAGTACTCTTATGAGATTGACAAAACATTAGAGTGTACCAATTAAAATGAAGGAGAGTTTTGGAATTTTCCTGTGTGCTATGTACCTTGACTCCTATAATAAAGCTACACATTGAGTAATTTTTTATTAGAAAATATATTTCCATTTTCCTTCTGGAGAGCATAATTTTCCAGTAGCTTAGAGATAGTCTTACTGCCCTATAAAAGCTCCCCCAGAGTCTCAGAGGTGAGCAGTCCTAACAGCATTAGGTATGTGGCTGTTTCAAGCTATCAAAATAATCCCCAGGAAAACTGAAAAAAATGTCTCGTTTATACTAATTTCTTATTTTAAGAACTCAGTCTGGTTATTTAAAATTTACAAGTATGCTAAAGGAATTTAAGAAACAGCATTTTAACCCATTTTAAACCTAATAACACCTCAAGTGTCTATTATAAAACACTGCTGTCATTAGCCAGACTAATTAAAACAGGTTTTTAAAAACAATAAAATACAATAAAAGCCACAACCCAAAAGAAACCCCAACATCCAAAGCAGCAACACCAAATATTTTCAGATTTTTTTAACAGCGCTTTGGGTGCCAGTTCCAGGTTTGCAAAKGAAGTCCCTGCTCTATTCACAGATATGGCAGATGGCCTCGTGTTAATGAGCTGCAGCAAGTGGGAGGTGGAATAACACCACTGTGGCAGTGATGAATTTTAGGCAACAGCTCTCTCTGGGTCTCAATACAGGCATCACATCACCTCAGYGCACTGAAATGCCCAGTAGCTACTCCACAGTGCTGCTGTATCCCTGCTGTGTCCTCAAGGGAAAGAGCATCACACAGCATGCAAGTCCCTTGCATAAAGGCATCCTTGCACTGACTTGAGGTAAGGGAAAACCTTACCTCAAAAGAGAACTTGAGTAATTGAGGGTTTTTTTAAATAATAATAATTCTGTGACATTACCTAATGTGGGTTGAAACTATGTATAATGTTCAAAACTTCTTWATATGAACAGTATCTTTACTGCCAGCAAAGCTTAAATAGATTTGAAAATCCTGTCCTCTAATAAGCACTCACCTTCCTACTATAACTAARGTGACTAGAAGGATGCAAATAAGGAGTAAATAAATTGGAAAACAGAAGCAACAGAGGTCTGGCCTCCTTTGGTGGGTAGGTAGCTACCTTCTATTGAATGTTATTAAGATATTCCTTTACCAGTACTTGTAACCATGAGTCCTCCCATTTCACAATGCTTTACTAATATTATGTATTTAATAAATTTGTGAAAGATAGTCTTAAAAAAGGATTCATCAGACTCTGGTTGAAATATATATGCCATGTTGCTAAAGTGCTGGTCTGATGGGTGTATGGCCAGGATGGGAGGGGCTGCAGAAATTTCTTTATGAATGCAAAGAAAGGTTGCACCAAGAACATGATTATAAAAAAAAGGAAAAGTATCCATTACTTTGTGATAGTGCAAGTTAACTAACTGACCAAAATTTGTCCATGCTGTAATTATTGAGCTGTTTTTAGAAAATCAGATTAAAAATTTTAAAGTTCAGGTTTCAAAACTACAACATAGAACCATTTGCTGACACATTAAATTACTTTTGCACCAGCAAAAGTGATCATTATTATCATCATCACAATTTCAGTGAAAKAAAAAATTACAAGCTAACATGACATTGGTAAACCTACGGCACTCTGCAACCTTGGTGAGCATTACACTGGAAACAGTTTTTCCTGTTATACTGAGTTAATATGATCAGGGATTGCAAACTCCTGAAGGACTCAGGAAGTGCTGGACACATTGCTGAGAGTKCCTGATGAATAAGAGTCCCTGCACTAATCCCCAGTGCCCATGACAGCAGAAATACCAGAAATTGCTCCTGSCTGGCAAAATCTGGGACTGGGCAATCTTACAAATGAGCTTCCCGTAAGTGACTCCCATTTTGAAACATGAAACCCCACAGCTATGTTCAAATGTGAGTCCCTCACATTACTCAGTGCAGCTTAGAACTTATTTATATCCTAGCAAATGCATTTGATCTAACAAAGAAATAACTCCTATTGCCAAGTTACTCCATGTTTTTTAATATTTTCACTGAATATTTTGTCTTAGCCCWTCCCAGTAATAGGACTTCCCAATAAATTATATAACTTTGGGTTCTGCTGCATGTTCTACTGAGAAAATGGTATAGAAGTGATATATCCAGACCTGGGCTTTTCACAATTCCCAGGACACTGCAGGGTCACAGAAACACTAATCCCCAGAACCACATACCCCGTTCTAAGGTGAAGATGTGATAAATACTAGCAGATTAAAAAACATGGAAATTAATAGGAAAAAAGTATACTTGCAACTGCTAGCTGTGCCAGCAGGGAAGACTKCATGTGCTGCACCCATAACGGGACAGCAATCAGGAGAATTTTGATTAGGGGTAAAACAAGATACARTGAAGCAGGTATAGCACATAGGTCATGTTTTCACCTCTGCGGCTCAGACTGGAAGTTTATTTCCTTTCATCAAGGCAAACCAGGAAAGGACACAGATGGGAATTATAGTTCTTCTCACATATGTACAAAAAACACTCTTTATCAAGATGGTATAGGTTCTCCAGTTTAAATTGGTCACTGCAAGTCTGGAAATATTAGGATACTATCAAAACACAGAAAATTAAATACTAATAAAACAGGGTAATTTCTCTCCTTATTAAAGATCTAAGAGGCAAGATATTATAATTACAGCAYCTACATCTTCCTATCTACAATTCTATGTTAACCTGTCTCTCTACCAGGTCTACTAAATCACAGCTGTAAGCAAGCTCCAAGTTAATATTTGTCTAATACCATCCACTTCATTAAATGCAGTTCTGACCTGACAGACACCCTCAAAATAGTTTATATTCAACACATTTTTTTTTAATTTGACAATCTAAGTCATAAATATTTTATCACAGTRCTTTTTATTACAGTCCTTGACACTTTTATTACAGTGGTAACGAAAAAAGTATTAGCAAACATGGCAACCAAAGCCCTTGAAGTCTGATGAAACTTTGCCTTACTATATCAAAGATATCAGCTTCATTATATTAGTATTTATATAAAACCTGATTAAAATGGGATAAATTTTAAACTAAAAATTAAGTAAAAWTTTGAAGTGTGGTTAGATGGCATGTTCCCTACAGAATTTTATTAGCAGATTAGACATGCAGCTGAGCAGGAAATAACACAAAAGAATAGATATGAGTATAAACCTTACATATAATGCCTATTTACCTCCCTAGGTCACATTACACTTTGATACTGAGCAAAACTAGCAGATGCTCCCAGTACTGCTGTTAAATTCTTTAATCTGGATGTGTCTCTTAGTCTTGAATAATAAAGGAGTTGTTCACCTTCTAAAAACTTTGGRTTGTTTAGAATCATTATCTGGGGAATGCAAGAAGAACTGGATGGGAATGAAAGAAGAACTGCATGGGAATTAGCAACTTTACCCTTCCTTGGTTATGTAATTTCATTTGAATACAAAAGGCATCTATATAATTGCTGTYACCATTCTGAAATTCACAAGGTTGCCCAGAAAAGTTGTGGCTGCCCCASCCCTGGAAGTGTCCAAGGCTGGATGGGGCTTTGAGCATCCTGGTSTAGTTGAAGATGTCCTTCCTCATGGCAGGGGAGCTGGAATGAGGTGATCTTTAAGGTCCTTTCCAACCCAAACCATTCTATGAATAATCAGACACAAGTATGACAATACACAAAACTGCCTTTCTATCCTAAACAAAAAAAAAAGGGTAGAAATACAGAATTCAATGTACTTGACCCTCTGAAACCTCACAATTAATCCAAAACGATAAAGAATTAGTTTCAAATTTCACACATATTCAAAAAGGTGTAACTTCTTCCAGTGTAACATCATCTGTCACTGATGAGGTCATTCAAACTGACCTCAAATACCTCTATWTGTCATTTGTCATTCTTATCAGTTTGCATTTTCCACACTGTACAGCCGTAAATTCTGTGAGAGGGACCAAAATTTCCTGCAGCTTTATAAATATTACATGTTTTCTGATGCAGGCTACAATGATAGTTTAATACAGAGGCAGTCAACCAAGCAGGCAGGCAATCTTAGCAGGGYAATGCAGCCAGCCCACACATGGGATTATCTGTCCTGGACAGTCCTGCATGCTGCACACACAGCCTGGTTCCATGTGCTATCTTGGGTGCATGAGGTGAGACAGGACAAACTGCATTGCTGAGCAGCATTGAAATAAATGCACCACAGGGAGGAATCAACAATAAGATAAATACATTCCCAGGATCGTCACCCTGCCTGTGAACAGCAGAGGTCATGGCACAAAACTCTCCTCCAAGGCTGAAAGTTCTGGCTGATCAGAACTGAATTTTATTCCTTCATCCATTAATTTAAAAATCAAAGTCACATTTGCCTAACCTGCTTTTTCTCCCTTTATGCATCTAGAGAAATGTATATTCAGTGTTCTGCTTGTTCCAAAGCTCTTCACACCTAACAATGTGGCAAATCCATATTACAAAGCAACTKATGCTTCTTAAGTAACAAATAAATCCCAGAAACTAAACAAAAACAGATACCAGAAGAACGTCAGAAAAATTGATGGAAACCCTTGGAAGGTGAGAAAAGAAATTAAGGCATTTAAATAATGAGAGAAAACCCTCAAACCAATCATGTGGGCAAACTTAGCAAAATGATTAATAAGGAGCAGTCCAAGAGCCTTGACACCTAGCAGCAGCTTCAGCACACCTCTGACACKCTCCTGTGCCAGCTGAGAGACTGACAGGTGGCTGACAGATGCTACCCTGCTACCTCGTTAACGTTGTGGTTTTTTCCTCATTTTATCCAAGATCTGCCAGAAGCAGAACAAACTCCTTCTTATCTCTTACAGACAGACAGGGGCAATGCAATTCTACAGTGCATTCATCATCTTCCTCTGCATGGGGGTGGGAAAAAGCCCTCTGCACTGCCTAAATTTGGGATCAGTGAATCAGTTCAGTGACCACATGCTGCATTTGCTGGTAACTTGGCATCATCTAAATGGAGACGGCCTATAAAACCCAAAAATTGGATGTACAATTCTGTCTTATTCCCTCTGTAGAATYTGTCTTTTCTCACAGCAAATCTATTAAAATAAAGAGGGCTTGGACTTCATAAAGATAATAATATAGAGTAAATACTAGGATGTTACTGGTTCATGTAGGAAACAAGACTCATGAATAACAGATCAGCTGCTCTTTTCCTGAGCTAGGCCCAAAAAACTGATTTAATAGTGAAATTTCCCACAAGAACAGCTGGCTTTAAAAGAACTTAAAAGATGAATGTATGGGCTGTGGTCTGCTTTAAATACTAATCTCTTCTSAATAGATGACCAAAATATTTTTGCTGTTTAGGAAAGTGCAGCATGCTTATTTTGCTTGTGGTGCAATTTTGCAAAGAACACAATTATTGAGCTGAACATTTAGTCCTGTCTGTCTAAACCATTAAAGATTGCCTCAGTTTTTAATAGTATGTACTCAATAACATTGGATTTTAAAAAATAGCAGTATAGATAACAGATAGTGATAGTTTGCTTTGCTTAGTTTTCATGCTCATGTTTCTAGACTGAGCTACAAGGATTAATAAATATCATTTGAAGCACTGGTAAATAATGGAGTAAGCAGATTGTTTAGTCAACATCAGTTAACATGTATATACCTGTACATTTAAACAAATTAGATTTTAGCAGTGTCCAGATAGTTTTTTAAACAAGCAAGTATCTACAGAAGGAGTGTTGTATCAGATAATTCCCTTTYCCTGTAACCACCCTTCTGCTATTCATGTGACAATATTAGATCACCAGGCACCAACCTGGAGCAAACTAAGTCATTTCCCCCAAAAAAATGGAAAAGCACAGAGGGTCACACTGGAATTTAAAGAYCACAGTCCAACACAAGAGAACCTGGACAGATGAGGCCATGGTGCACCCTACAGCAAACATTAGAGAGCTGGGAGAGAGGGATCCTCTGAGCTCCTTTGCAAATGTTCATCCTCTCCCAGCCCTGCACGGTTCTCCCAAAGTGCTCTTCTTCCTGATATTCCAAATCTATAGTAAACTCCAATATGGATAAAAACAGCTCTATATCCATTGAAAACAGTCTCCACTTTTGGGACTTAGATTGTTTATAATCTTACAGTAAGGAGTCAGGGATTTCACAGTCAATCCTTTCAGGCAYGGATGGGATTGTAAGATATGTTTGTGAAGTTTGCAGGACCATTAAGCCACACACCATTGCTAAAGCCCTACTCATAGAAGCAGCAGTCACACTTACCTTTGCAAACAAAGCATTTAATGTGGAAATATTTGTTCTGAACTCTCAAAACTTCTCCTTTGCATGGTTTTCCACAGGTATTGCAGAGAATTGCAGTACTGGATGGCTTCTCCAGCTGGCTATGTACAGCCTGTGGTTGTGAAACTGCAGGAGAAAACAAAAAGCAGAGCATTTTAAAGGCCATAGATGCATCTTCTGTAAGATCTACAAGCAATGACAATTAACACCTAGGACAAATCAGCCCAAGCAGACTAAAATTTTAACTTTTGGGATTGTCCACCAAACGAGAAAAGATCTGCCAAAAGGAGTTGAGCCAAGCCAACCCTGTTATTTCATAACTTTGAAAGCTTTTGACTGAACACACTTCAAACATAAATCAGAATTCCTTTTAGAAGAAAGAATCCAGGTGATCAAGTCTTGAGAGCCTCTGCCTGAATTTCAAAAAATGCTTTGTCATATTTTCTCTTCAAGAAAGCAAATAATATAGATAAAAGCTACAGTTTTAATTCAAAATAGCTTTAATGGTACTTGGTAACTCTTACACTGTGAGCTACTGATCTTTMAAGTTCATAGTAAATGCCTTTTTTTACTGATTTTAAAGCAGAAATACAGCTCTGTAGATRTTTTGAATACTTCTGAAACATTGACATCCCTGTAAATAGCACACATATCTGACCATTAACCAAAGTTTTCTGTCATTTTGTAAGGAAACCACAATTTCAAGAGGTTAGGTTAATCTAGGTTAGTGAAAATTAAGTGAATTAAAAATTTGCTGCCATCTTGTGATGCAAATTAGAAATTGCATTTATTGTGCTGTTGATAACAYGAGTTAAGTTGGCATCTCAATGTGTTATGTGGAACAGGTGAGATATGACCTTATTCTTGCAGCCCTGCTGCAGCACTTGCATCAATATTTGATCAGTGTACTTAGGAGTCAAGAGAGGAAACATCAAGGCASTTAATTATACAGGAGCTGTACTGTAACTCAACACATCTGGCTTTTTCCCTGGGTGAAGAACTAATAACAGGAAAGCATATAAAGCATTCCAAGTAAATTACATATTTAATGACATTTTCTTCTGTAATCTGGCATGCCTACTCAAAGGCTGGATTGCTTATTTCAAAGTGATTTTGTTTAAATTTTAGCTAAAAAATAAACTCACCAACCAACCACCCAAGATGGAGMAACCATCACCATCTCATACTCCAATAGGCTTAAGCAAAAAAGGCTTTCCCACATCCACTGAGTTGAAGGAGTCAGTATTTCAGTAAGATGCTAAGCTTCCCTCCCACACACTCTTCCAGGGGACTTGCTGCACGTTTTACACAAAACAGCACTTTCTACTCCTGAAACTAAAGTGGTTTGGGTTTGGTTTTTTTTTCCAGAAGATACATGGGCTTGAGCTTCTCATGACATTATTCACCACCCACCAGCATTCTGCCTTGTCTGCTAAAATTACACGTTCTGTGATGGTCAAAAAGTCCTGCTCAAGGCATTGTGAACTTTGGAGCAATTACTGWAGGCCTGGTTATAATTAAGGACATCTCCAATAAAAACAACACAAGCRCGACAGGCAAGTGAACTTTATAGAAAGGCAATGCTCAAACTTACACAGAGCAAGCAGTACAGATCCTTCAGGCTACTAGGAGGGTCTGATTTATTCCTCAAATAAAAACACAGGAAACTCTGAACTCAGCAATATTTTACTTTTGACACAAGAATCTCTCTGTACTGTAACCTGCCCAAAACAAACGACCCACCCTGAAAAAGAATCAACCCTGTAAGAAACCAAAACAAAGTATTTTCCTGAGTTAGTTACTAGAGTAGCAGCTAAAAGWGCAACTGTAAATAAAGGTTTGCTCTCTCCAGATTTGCTAACAAGCATCAAATTCGTAGCATATTATTCAAGAAAGACTTAAAAGGAGCTGACCATAGCCAGAACATTTGGGCCTGAACAGCCACATTTGAAATATAAAATTCTGATTGGAACAATTAAACAACTGACTTTTCCTCCCACTCAACTATTGCCCTGTTGCAGCCTTTCAGAGCAGCATCTCTCCAGAGGCATCTGTGCCTGGCCAGCACAGAAAGCTGCCAGCTCATGAGTCCCACCGGGCACAGAAACCCAGCTCAGGAACCCCAGGCTCAGGAATTCCAGCCCAGGGCAGAGCAGGGCCAGGAGGAGCCAGAGCCCTGCCAGGGGCAGCCCACCCCCCCAAAACATCCCCCTTCCCTAAAGTGACAGCAGCCTTCCATTTCCAGAGAAAACACTGCTTTGCTATTTGMTTCCTCGCCCCTGGGAGTCCAATGCTGCACCTTCTGCAAAGCAGCAGAACACTGAAAACTGTTGCAAAGTTGGGTTTTTTTGGTTTCTGGCAATGGTTGCAAACTGAAAATAGGACAAAAAATAGACAAATTTGTTTTCCATGATGTATTTGGTGCTCAGTGTCCAGAGCTACAGGGCAGGACTTCACACATTTCCTTCCCTTTGKGTCTCTAAATTAAGGTTTGGAGTTAAAAACTCAGTAACTCAGCTATAAAAGAAGTTTAAAAAGGAAAATATTTAGGTTTTTTTAAAAATTCTTCTTTGAAATTTCTTCTGCAAGTTTTCTAATAATTTTGAAGTAACACAAAGCATATTTAAAATAAACGTTGCAGACAAAGAAGTACTTATTTTACTTTTCTCTCAGTTCAAAACTGAGCTACTAAGTATTTCACACAAAACCCCAGTGGGAATACAGTGCCTCTGAGATCATTACAAAGARGTCCTTCTGAAGACAGTTTGAAGCACTTACTCTTCCATCTAGCMCAACAAAATCATATAATTAATCACATATTAGTTTGCATTTTAAGACATTGACACATAATATGGTTTAGGTTGAAATTTCAGCTGMAGACAATTCTGAGAAACTAATTCCATTAGGGAACTTCACATTTTAACATACATTTCAAACCATATTTAAGGAGATAAGTTTACACAGCAATATTCAGYATTCTACTTTTATGCCTTTATATATCAAAATCAGTCTTCAAAGCAGCAGAAGAAAAAACCAACACGCTTAATAAGTGAAATAATGAATTACTGATGGAACGCAATGATCTGAGACTACTCATCAGGTCATAACTAACTAAAGAGTTCATTAAAAATTAAATACTTCCATTATACCMAATTTGTAGAAATTTCCTTCTTAACCTTAATGCTACTTTTTCTAAACCAAAACACAAYTGAATACCTGATTCTCTAAATTTCCCTTTCTCCCAGACTACATKCTGCTCCAGCAGAGGTATCCTCATTAATCCTTACACCCTAAAAGGATCTGACTGCACTCACTTTTTGACAAGGACAAAAACTGGCAAGGAATGAACGAGCAGTTTCCACAGGACTTCTTTGTGCAAGACTCATCCTCTGGGGACATTACTGCCAATATTCCTGCCAACTGTGCAGTGCTCACACATCCCTGATGTCAGTTCTCAGCCTGTCTCCACCAGTTTACACAGTCTGTAATTCTGCTTTGCTCTGGACCAAGTGGGGCATGTTAACCAGCAACAGTTTGCTGAAGAATTGTCAGATAAACTCCTCAGACTCACTTCTGTGCAGGTTACTCCAGATATGCACTTGCTGCATGTACCATGGGGAAGGAGGGACAGCRGCATTGCTTATTATTAAAGCTGCGTTACCCATCTTATGGCTGCTGTAAAATTATGTTTTCAGTGTGCTTATAACTTTTGCAGAGTCACAGAATATCCTGAGTTGGAAGGGACTGACAGGGATCATCAAGTRTAACTCTTGGCCCTACACAGGACCMTCCCTAAGAATCACAATATTTCCCTGAGAGTTTCGCCAAACTTTACCCATTCACACGAACATTACTTGCATTTCACCATCTCAAACTCATTTCTTCAGGGAAAATTTCAGACAAAATGTTTAAGCTTTTTATAAAGGTGAAAAAAGGTTAAAATACAATATATTGGCWTTCAACATGAAAAAGAAAGCAGAGYAKCTTGCTTTTGGAAGTAWTTGGATCAAAGGCTGCAGCCTGACCTCGGTGAACACTGTGACAGGTACACTGGATCCAAAATCCAAAGCTTGTGGTAAAAACCCATCCCTTTGACTGAGCCCAACTCCTTTGTCATTGCTAGACTAAGCAGGATTTAACAGCTCTGGGGACGGGGATAAGGTGCCAGAGATAAGAAAAAGATTTGAGTGGGACAGGAACACTTTGGAAGCAGAGCAAGACAAGCTGATGGYGGTGACAGAAGGGAGAGGATTCACAAGTCCCTGGTCATGCTCTGCTCAGGAGCCTGGGATGGAAAATGTCACCTCCTCTCTGCTGCGAGCAAACTGCCGAGGGAAATCAAACTCTTGGCCAAAGAGCCAGTCTAGGAYTGGTCTGTGCAGAAGATGACAAACCCCTTTGCTATCAGGCTCTCCAACAGCTAAAYGAGAAACCTTCATGGCAGATGACAGACCTGATGAAGAAACATGTCCAGAATCTGCAGAATTCAACACAGCCCTGATGCTTCTTCCAGTTTGTTGCATTTTAACTCTGGACAGGAACCTACAGAAGCCATTTCTGAGCTTGGAAATCAAGTACTGRAAATTAAGAAGTGTCATGCTTAAGAATGCACATTTAATCTGGAATCAAACCTCAACTGTAAAGTTAAATAATAAAGACTTCCACCTTCTTTGTTTACTATACAGACATAGTTAAGGCCACATTACTCATCTGTGTCACATTATTTAACTCTGTTCTAAAAAAAAMCAGTTTAATAGATTTACTGATCTTGGTGATTAAAGAAGTCCAGAATGACAGAGGGCCAAATGACACAATTTGATAGCATAATCTCAGAATCCTTGAAYGATTTGGGTTGGAAGGGACTTTAAAGGTCACCTAGTTCCAACCCTCCTGCATTGGCAGGGACACCTTCCCCTACACTCAAAGCCCCATCCAACCTGTCCTTCTGTGATGTTGACATTTTAAACAGTACTATGATCTAAAGAGAGATGGAATTTGAGTGGAGAGACAAAATTAATGAGAAAAGAAATTTTATTCCTAATATTTGCAACAACCCCAATTACCTCTCAATGGAGGGAAAGCAGTAATTCCTTGGTAATTCCTCACCAAGGTTGCTGGAAAGATAGTGCAGAAACTGAGCCTAAAGGCAACAATGAAAGGAAAAAACAAAGGGCCTGGGGGGTAGAGGGGCACCTTCCCTGTCCTTTTTGTGGGTTGTTCTGGGGCTTTTATTATTSTGTTCTGGAGGTTGGGATTAAAAAGTGCAAGGCTTTCATTTCAGGCTCATACAAATAAAGTATCATTGGCCTGCAACAGCAACCCTCCATCAGCAGAAAAGATACAACAATTTTCAGTAGCAACTATCAGCACTACAGCTYCTCTATAAATCCACCACCTTTTGCTTCAAGAGATGAAAACACATTTTTGAGCGGAAAAAATATTAGACATCAATATTTCAAAGTGTAACTATAAGCWGTTTAGTTCATAATAATGTTCAGCTTTTTCAACAAAGGCAAAGGCCACATTCCAACTCTGAACCAAAACCACACAGCACTGGTAAGGGATGTTATTCTGCAAGAAGGAATTACCAGGAAATTATCTTTGTGTTGACACTGAAACCTTTCATCTCTATAGCTACWGATGACTACTAAAAATCAAAATAAACAAATATGAGACCCAAATACCATTTACTCACTAAGTATTTGAGAAACAGGACAAAATTATTGATTGCTGTTACGCTGTATCAAGTGACTTGGGGAGGGTGAGGTTCACAGCAGCCCAGAGGGAAATTAAATTTGCAATCCTCCTGGAGCAGGATTAAAGAAGACGCACAAAAGTACTGCAGGAATTAGAGATTGGAGTTTAAGTTGTTGTTTTAACAAACCCTTCTTGTGTCAACCGAGTCAAAACACTCAGGGCTGAATTTAAAAACATACAGATGTTTTTAAAGATCTGATAGATTTTTCTTAAAGAAAAGATGCATTTAAGTGCTTCTATGTATCCCAGTGAAGCATTATTCCCACTGCAGAGCCGGCCTCTGCTCTCTCCCTGTCTTGTGTCTGTGTTTGAGATCCAGTGACAGGGAGCTGTGCTGATGTGAGAATAACACAAATACATAATACAGCAATACATGCAGTGATCAGAGAACTACATGGGTGTCAGCTGTACATTCAATTTAGATAAGGGTTTGGTTGGTTTTTTCCCCCCTAAGAACCAGTGATCCATTGTGGAGCCTCCTGGGGGCCTGAGACCCCATTGGTCCTTTCCACAGAAAAGATGAGAAAAAGAGTAAATGTGTAATGGGAACTCCACAAGCTCTTCCCATYCATCCTGCCAACCCCACTCAGCCAGAGCAATTCCCTGGCCCAGCCCTGCCTAAGGAGTGGACATGTTAGATGTTCTGGAACAGAACATTAAGTAACTGGTGGTTATCTGGTTTACCCTGTTTCTCAATTAGTCCCTTGTGTTACGTGACTTTACCAATGAGTTTCCCTGGTTTATGGTGCCTTCTCAATAAGATGCCTGCTCCTCTGTATGTCTCATGAGAAAYCAGAAGATCAGGAGGATAAAGGGAAAGAAGTTTTGCTGTCAATGTCCATATTCCGTGGTCCCTTGAGTCCCCCAGCTGCTCACACAGAGGGCTGATGTGCCCCCAGGCCAGCACACAAACTCACTCCCTTTCCCAATAGTGCTCCTCTGCATCCCCCCAGAAGTGCTCACTGCTCCTTCCAACATCTCTCTGGGGGCTCCTACAGCAAAGCACTGTTACTTCTCTCTTTAGTTCCTGTATTGTACGAAAAAACATCCACCCTGCTTGACAAATCTCTACGTCAATATGTCTCAATGTAATTCTTTCACAYTGTCCAAAAATACAAAGTAAAATGCTCCAAGAACTGTGTTCCTTTTCGAAATGTATACCTGCAACCCCTCCTACAGTGGCGCTCCAAGGCATGCCTTTTCCAGCACTTCCTACTCATCATCATCAAAACAGAAACCCACAGCTGACACAGGGCAGGCACACGGCACAGCTGAGCCGACCTCTGCTTTTACCACCAWCTACAGAGTTTCTGGGACCAGAGGCAAAAGAGAGGTGTTACCCAACAGGATGTGAATAAACCATGCACAAGAGGTGCAACACAGCTCGAGTATTCACACAACAGTTTAAAATCTCACCATATGCTCTGTGCTAAATTCATATCACATAAACAACTCAGCATGAGCTAACCTCCTGCCCTCATTATTATAATAAAATATTKACTGAATTCAAACACAGTTCATAAAAATCTCTGCTGAGTTTGAGTAACTGCTACTGCAGTATTGTAAAGGCTATTTTTGTACAGGTTTAGGCAGATTGCAATGAGATAGGATATAGAAACAATGCTCCAAGATATCTGCATAAAGAAATAGGGGCTTTTTTYGCATTACAGTCTAATATAAACTCTGAAGTCAATCTCAATTTAAAAAAYGAGGAAAGTTTTCAAATTGAGCTGTCAGCTAACTACCAGAATCATTATCATTTCCAAATCATCATTTATATAATTAAAAGGACACAAAGCACGATTTACAATTAACCATCTTTCCCCACTCGGCTGTGTTTCCAGCTAAACACCGAGTCGCTACTCCCAGGGCAGCATCAGTGATTTAGTTACCACAGCCCCAGGGGAAAAACGARTTATTTCAGCTCTAGGCTGGCCAGAATGTCACCACACTGTACCTGTATCTTCGGGCATTCCTGCACCAATTCCCTCCCAGAGGGGCAATTCCCGCAGGAGCGCTGCTGCTGCTGCTGCGGGGAGCGGGATCCGCAGCGAGCGCTGTCACCGCCCCTGTCACCGCTGTGTCACCGCTGCCACCACGGTCAGGTGGCGCCGGCCGCACCCCCGCACAGGCGGGAGCGGGGCCAACCTCGCCGTCACCGCCGGGCAAAAATAGCGACCTCCAGAAGCCGAAATATTGTCACGTCCATGGGGGGTGGCACCGCTGTCCCGCGGGGACCGGATGCGGGACGCGCCAGCGAGGGGGGAGTTTGCATCAGGTGACGGCACAGCCCAGGATGCTTGCTGGCCACCGGGGGAGAAAGGCTAAAACCTGCAAACTCCTTGTTGTAAATTATAAATACAGGCTGAGGTAGCAGGGAAACCCCTTTAGACGCCCCCTTCCCCCCCGGTGCAGGAGGGCACAGCGCTGACMGCAGCAGGAGATGGTGAAAGCAATGAGATGCTCCCACTGTGTGACACCTGGCAGCCAAAAATCTCTCCCCTGCTTGCTCCAATGGGGTTGGAATGTGTAGCACTGGTACAACAGTGATGTGTTGAGCTATTTAAAGCACTACATGGGAACAGAACGAGCACTCCTATAAGTACTCCAACTTCAGGAATCTATATGGTGAGGACACCGCTGCCCTGGGCCATGCCAGACGTGGTCTGTAACTTTAAATAGCCCTCAGCTGACATAGCCTGAGACCCAGAGCACAGATCTGAAGATCCCAGGTTCTATACACTGAACCAAATCTATGAACAACTCAATTTTAAAATATCTTCTATACKCATTATCTTGCAGCAACTACCTTTTGACATGAAACTCTTATGTCAGCTTTTTATTTCGCTCAATATTATCGTGCTGCCTGCATGAAGCCAAATCCATCCTCACACTCTTTTGGATCACCATCAGCCACCCTGGCTGAGCTCCCCAGATATTTGCAGGATTTGGCCTACTTAATTTTTCCCAGCGGCTACTTCAGCTTGGCAGAAACACAAAAGGCACTTTGCTAAATGGCAACACTCTGAAGGCACGTAAATTAATAGGCAGGAAAAGTGAAAGGGCTTTCACTCTAACACAGCCTTTCCCTCTGCTTGCCAGGCTCCCAAGGCTAAATGCTTGGTAACTTGGATTTTAATGTTGTATGCTCACAATGCAGTTACACAGTGCACTGATTTGTATTTACAATTTGAGGTGTGATCCCTGAGCCTCCCCTGCAGTCTCACCGCTTGGCTACAGCAGAGGAGGAGCTCAGAGTGTTTCYGTGGTGTTTCTGATTTACTCCATCRTCACTCAGGGGTTTYACAGGCACCAAACACGAGGCCATTGCCCTTCATTAGCAYGATGGGCTGACTCACGATGGCCATGACAAGGGACAGCAGTGGCAGCAGCAYAGGCAGAGATCAGAGACCTCCTGCTGTAAATGATCCAAAAAACCGCGTAGCTTTGTTGTCATTATATCACAAGAGTTCTATTGGCATTATATTGCAAAGGTTCCATATTGCTAGAGTTTTGTACCTCCTTGATGTTCCTCRTAGGCAGCTCCTCTAAGCACTGACTCTTCCTTCTTCTCACAGCAGCCAACTGACTCCAGTTCCCCTCAACCAACCAATCCACTCTTTTATAACACTCTTCTTATTGGCTACAGGTGTGACCTSTTAAAATCAGGCCTGCTCCTAATCTTTAATAATTAACCCAGCTGCAACTCTTTAGGGGTTAAGATTACTTTCTATACCACCTTTACTTACTTATATTCTATTCCCCCACATAGCTTGAACCTGATTTCTCAAATCAACACAGACCAAACACCTGTAACTCCGCTGTTTTAACAGTAATAASAGCACGCTGCCCTTGCTACAGAAAAGGACAGGACGCTTGGCTCCTCTTAAAATCTCAAGTGAAGTCCTGGTAGCCACAGCAGTGCYCTCACCCATCCTTTGTTCCAGGTTTGCTTTTTCCAAGGTTACATTACCCAGGTCAAAGCTGTCACCAACATCTTTGCAAACAGCAACCAGACAGCAACGAATTGAGGCCACTCTGAAATGGATAAGCTGGCTGCAAAATCTTTATAACCTGTGGTACCATGAATTATAAAGGACATTTCAAAAAGATTTCAGACCTGTTCCTAATTAACTCACACTTTTTTYCTGTACTCCCTGCCCTCTTCCCAAGAGTAAGCTGAAGTGAATGTCAGTAGTAACTGGACTGGTTATTGTTTAGCTTTAGGTAGYTCCTGCAAGGAACAAGGAGTTAGACCTGATGATCCTCATGGGTCCCTTTCAGTCTGAGGCATTCCAATAGGATTCTAGGAATATGACTCTAGGAAGGTGCCAGTACATGGTTTAACCTCCTTCCTGTTGTTCACTGCACTTCATTAGGCCGATTTTGAGCTTTTTTCACAGTCTTTCTCTGAAAATGTTTTTGAAACAATTACTCTATTAAATGTAGAAGAATGTAGAGTTTGTTCTTCACTATAAAATATGGAAGTATTTTCTAACTGAGATTTTTTTTTTAAAATCAGGGCTATAACACCACCTGAGACTCAGAGACTTTGCAATATACAACAGGTATACTGCTGTATATTGAAACATCACAAAAACCTGTTAGCTTGCACTAACTCTTAAGTTGCTTGGGATTGGCATATTGGTTAAAATTTTARGTTGTCCTGTGTGGAGTCATGAGCTGAACTCAACAATCCCCATGGGTCCCTTCCAACACAGGAGCCTTTATGATTTTATAAAACTAAGTCCCTGGACTTTAGTAGCTCAACAAGTTTCTACCCAATCATTTAATGGCAAACGAGGACTCCATAGAGTCCAGTCTCAATACAGATTAAGATATTAACTTTCCATAAATAATCTCTAATAAATGAATTTTACTTTGAAAATGCTGGAAAATACAAGAAATCATCATATTTCACATATTTTCTCTGTACATTTTAAGAATTATTTTCTTCTAAGTTGCTAAAACTGGTTGCAGTGCTGCTTCATGTTATTTTTGCTTTTGGTAGTTTTGATCCAAGTTAGCGATAATTTGGATTTTCTACTGGGGATAATAYGATCACAAAGAGAAGCACTGCTCTTTTCTCTGTGGTGACAGTGACAGGACTGCAGGGAATGGCCTGAGGTTGTGTCAGAGGAGGTTTATGTTGGGTATCAGAAAAAGGTTTTTCACCCAGCTGGTGGCTGGGCACTGGAACAGCTCCCCAGGGAGCACCAAGCCTGACAGAGTTCAAGAAATGTTTGGACAGCACTCTGGGGCACATGGTGTGACTCCTGGGGATGGTGCTGTGCAGGGCTAAGACTTTGAATTTTGAGGATCCTTGTGTGTCCTTTTCAACTCAGGATACTTGATCATACAAAAAACACAATAAAATTAAATATACCTCTATATGTAATGATACAGATTTTGGTATTATTTTATCACTAGGACAAAAATAAAATTAAGTAATAGATGTTTCCCATGTCCCCAAGCATTCATGATAGAAACAAAAAAGGACAAACCCATGGCAGAGGTGAAAATGAGCAGGAAAAGGGTAAATGAGTTGGGTAAATGGTGCCTCTACAACTGAACTCATGTCTTCTAACTTTCTGCCCAGCCTCTTTGCATTAAGCCCATTTCTGCTGGGAATGGACTTGCAAAACCACCCTATTCTGCCCCCAGTGACCTGTTGCATGCCACCAAAACCTGTCCTGCTCAGAACCAGCCCGAGTTTAAACTTCTGGCTCTCAAACAGCTCCATCCTCAGGTCCATGGATGAGATAACACTTCTCATTAACTGCACAGAAATGAGCCACGTGCAGTCACCTTTAATTGACACACGAGCAAGCAGGGCAGAGACAGTGGGCTCTTGTACAAGGCACTGAAGTAAAGAACCTGCTCCAGCAGGGAGCTTGGACTAGGTCAACTCCAGAGGCCCCTTCCAACCTCAGCCACCCTGTGATCCTGTGAATCCTGCATATTTATGAAGCAGGAAAAATCAGACTGAGGATCCGCGCTGAGCTCCGACAGAGAGCAGGCAGCTGTGCTTGCTCCAGAGGTAACTGGGTCATGAGTCCTGCTCTGCTCTTTACTATCTCTTGGGAATAAAGAGCTTCTTCAGCCCTGAAATCCACGATGACAGCCCTTGACTGCTGGCCAGCAAGTTGGATGAACAAAAGCAGAACTTCTCCCACTCCCAGCTCTTTTTCCCAGGGAGGATCTCTCTCTAGATCCAGACCAAGGTGGCATTAGCCCCCTGTGCTCCCCCAACTGAATGAAAGCACCATCTAATATTCTTCAGAAAACTGTGCACCCAAAATAGTGAGCAGAAATCAAACATAAACCCTACAAAGCCTTCAGCAGAGATTTTATCATGGGAAACGTGGAGCATCAAACCTAAAAACAGGGTGCAAGAAAATGCTCAGAGAACTGAAAAAACCAAACACTGCCTCATGATGAAGTGAGAGGACGTCCAGAATGCAAGTGACCCAGGTCAGAGGACAAAGGGATAGGGTCTGGTTAGCAGCAGAGAGACAATGAGAGGCACAGCAATGGTCCTGCAGGTCACACACCCTCAGGAATGAACCTGCCAGCCCAGGACTCTGCTGACCTTATCAAACTCACAGGGACTGCCAGTAAAATGGAGCAGACCTCAGACAAGGAAAGATCTGCTGAAGTAGAGGTCGTAGGCTACAATTTAGTTTAGATAAAACCTGTCATGTAATAAGGATAAGGCAAGCAATTAACAAAAGGTTAATAAAAGGCACTACAAGGGGGACTTTTCACAGAAAGGACTTAAGAAAGGAGGGAAACTGTACACCTAGTGGTGAGCTAGGATAATGGGATGTATTGTATTAAGGGAAGGCATCCTGGCTGCAACAAAAAAGGTACTGTAACAAGAACTACCTGGGATAAAACTCAAGTTTTATGGAGGGAAATCAAAGAAGCAAAACAAGGCAATAAAAGTCAGTTGGTGTGGCCAAAAATCACACATGGTAGGCATGAGAATAAGAAAAACTAATTTATATCTTTGAATACAGGAGGATTTAAACCGTAATGCGATTTTGGCATTTAGGAGATCACGAGAGGTGGAAGAAAGATGTTGTCATTGTATTTCAAAAGTTCCATACCTYCTCGGTGCTTTCTCACGTGCAGCAGTGACTCAGCAAACCTCCCCCTGTACTCCAGGGGCCATGCTAGTGCTGAGGCACCGGCTGCTGCTGTGGCCGGGCCATGTGCCACTGCTCTCACACCGTTTCTGCATTCACTCCTCATAGCCAGCACTCTTCCTCTTGGGGGTGGTATCTCATACATTGTCCCAACTTCTAGGCTCTCAGGTCTGCCTGGCTATAACTCATCTSGAYTTTTAGGCTCTCAGGCTCTTGCTCTGCCTGACTCCACCRYCTTATTTCTCTTAGGTCTGCARTCATCTTCCTGCATCACCTTGGGATCGCACYGCTTAATATTTAAGTCCTTTTTTCCCAAACCACCACAGGATCATGTCAGAATCACATCCTTACTGCTCTCTCTACAGTTCTCTACCCAAATCACCATGGGATCACGTTAGAATCAYGTCGGGCTCACCAACTGTTGTCAACTGGTTTCAAAAGTKCCATACCTTCTCAGTGATTTCTCTCTCATRTGCAGCTCTTYACAGCACAACCAAGAAACTCCAACTCTCTCCACACCCACCTAATCCACGCTTTTGTACCACTYGTCATTATTGGACACAGCTGTGGCCTGTTAAGGGCAGGGCTGTTCCTAATCTTTGGTGATTAGTACAGCTGCAACTCCTCAGGCGTGACACTACCTTCTGCACTATTTTCTTACATTCTATCCCTCCACAGAAGGATGCCAAGATCAWTTTTGGGTATCTCTTTTGGGACTAAATGAATGCACGGAGAAGGTTTTAAAGGAAAGATTCTTCTGTGTGGGATGATGCTACATGCACACAAAGAGAGAAAGAGATTACTAAATTTTAATTTATCATTGTTTTATAAATTGTCTGGATTTTTGTMGCAGACATCTTTTCAGTAAAAATCCTTTCTTAAGATTTTTCTTCCTGAGAAGCTGAGAAGCTTCAGGAACAAAGTGTAAACAATGGTTATCTGCTGCTGTGGAATGCAACAGGTGCATCTGTGATTGGCCCATCTGAGATGTTTATCATTAATGGCCAATCACAGCCCAGTTAGCTTGGACTCTCTGTCTGAGACACAAACCYTTATTATTCATTCCTTTCTATTCTTAGCTTAGCCAGCCTTCTGAGATGAAACTTTTCCTTCTATTCTTTTTAGTATAGTTTTAATGTAATGTATATCATAAAATAATAAATGAAGCCTTCTGAACATAGAATCAACATTCTCGTCTCTTCCCTCACCTGAAAACCCCTGTGAACACTGTCACAGATTCTTAATAAATGGAAATTTCCAGTGCTTAAATAGAGAGTAAGCAGAAGTATTACTTAAAGAATTAGACAGACTTAAAGGACCTTCACTGCACTCTTCTGAAAAGTTACACAGACATTGCCACAGTTCTTCAATCACCAGCTCCCTATCTTACAAAATAATCAAATGATGATGGAGGTTGCATGCTATCCAGAAAAAAAAAAGATTCAACCTCTCATGTGTTTCAATTGCAATCAATAATTTTAACTTTGAAGATTTTTTACAAAAAAAAAAAAAAGAAAAAAAGGTACACATCCCATCCCCATCATCCCCCCTCAAAATGGGACATTCTGAGAGTTAAGARGCCTGGGTCTATGTCTAACAGAACTCATGTGCCTGAAATTCCACACAGTTAAGTCCAAAGCTGCAAGGCTGGAAACCCCTCCTCGACACATCCAAAGGCAGGGCAAGCTGATTTTTCACTTCCCACTTCCCAGCTGTCCATGGCTGACTGTGGGAAAGCACCTTTGGCTTCCACATGTAGTGGAAACAGCTGTGTGTGCTTGTTTGTGCTCATGTCCTTTGTGAGTGTGGGCACTGAGGGCTTTACTCCGTGTCACCCAGCAGATCTGAGCAGTTCCATCTGAAGAGTTACCTTCCTTGTTTTCCAAGAAACAACAACTCTGTGACCATAGAGACCTCTYTGAATCCTTGTCATGTTTGTTGGATGCACTCATCCCACAAGCCTGGGATGCCTTTCCACAARCCCTGCAGCTCAGTCCAGCTATGGTGATGGCACACCCAGGACAGTTTAGAGATGTCCATGCAGAGACAGAGACCACCCTGTGCAAAAAAATCTGACTATCATCTTCAGATTGGGGCCACCTGAACAAGTGGCAGGGTGAGTTTTACACCAACTGATCCAACAGGGAAACATGGATTCAAATTCCTCTTCCTCAGAGGCTCAAGCAGCTGYAGGTCCAACCCTGGAGTTTGCACASATAGCTCTGCTCATGTTTACAAAGGAGAGAGACACTGAAGATCATATTTAGGATCTKGAATTCAAATCCCAAATGAAAAGCCTTGAAGAAACAATCAGCCCCAGAGGGGAGTRGGGATTCCAGACTCATCCTCATCTGCAGCACTCTGTGTCCTGCTCACTCACACAGCTCCCAGCACTTTAATCCTTGTCTTCAGCCCATAGGGACCATGCCAGAGAACATTTTTCTGCCTGCTTTCCAAATCCCATTCTCTGTGAAGGGATGTAGCTGCAAAGCAGCAGGTCACATCCAAATCCTACTTAAACGCATTCATTTTGTTTGATGATCACTGAGGAATTTGTCAACAATGTGGAGCGCTGGTTTGACAGTAAAAAAGAAGCYCCCACAGGAAATGTGATGCTGTTACACTTAACCCTGCTCCCAGTAAAGTCCACCAGTAAAMCCATTATTGATCTGGGCTAAAGACTTTCATCAGCATTCATTTCCTAATTCTGTCAAGTTTTGATCTTAGCAGTTGGCTCATCACAACCAGAAAGTTCAGCCTTTGCCCTGCTTGCCTGAGGTTACAATTTCCCATCAGTAACATCTGAAATGCAATTATGTCTCTGAGCTCACTTCAATACCAAGAAACAAAGCAGATTTTTTCTCTCTTGGAGAGTGTCTAAATTAATGGATATTCTTTATTGYTCAGTTCCACCGTGAGCAGCTCCAAAAGCTTAAGAATCAACTAAAAAAAAATCACTAGACTCTATATCTATTACTGTTCTGCACCTCCCTGTCTGCCTGACGATCACTTCTAGCACYTCCAGCAGTTACCCAAACCACCCAAACCATATTCCTGCCAGTCCCCTCATCTTTGGGTATTGTTTTTTTGGAGAGCCATCACCAGTACCAGAAACTGTGACTGTGATGCTATTTCCTGCCCCCAGGTCTGCAGCACCTGCTGGGTGCACCCCTGCTCTGCATCACTCTTCACATTGGCATCTGCTCCATCTGCATCCTCCAACGGGGGGAAGGGACAAGCACATTCCCTGGCTTGGATATGAGCAAATGTTTGCAACTGGGGAAAAACAGTGTACAAGGAATTTCCACGGCTCATTTGTCTTTCCATTCCCTGGTACAAACAGAGTAATACTAACAACAGTGATGCCTGTTTGTTACAGCAACACCAAAAAGCAAAAGCAAGATAAAATAATATAGAAAGCAATTTCATTTTTCTAAAGTTCATTTTGCTASCCAAGCCACAATATATCACCCCCAATCTTTAATGAATAAAATTTACTAAGTTTCCACTAGCAGTATRTGAAATATATTTCTAAAAGAATTACAATTAATAACTTAGGGACCTTTGCAAGGGCTCTCCTTTTTATGTTGTAGTCTACAGCATAAAAAATGTCTAAAATAGTTACTCTGAAATATAAAATTGAACTCCTGCTCTTATTTGCCCTGCTTAATTTGGCATTAGAAAGGGATTAGTTCTTGTTTTATTGCATCACAGAGTTAATTAAGATATATATGGATATTGATGTTACTGAAGTTCTGGTGCTAAAAGTCACACTACCTCACACAGTGCAAATTAGTTATTTTTGGTGAATTTTTCACAGTGTAAGAATTTCTTCTTAGATTCAGTTACACCCATACAAATCTAATCCTGCCTCATCCCCATCAGACAAACCAGCATGATGCCTCCCTTTTCACATTCAGGCTACACAATTTCTGCAATMAATTATCTCCCAACACTGCATTCATAGCAGAAATGTGTTACATTCACACCAACACGACCCCAGAGCCTTCAGCTACAGTGCCACTTCTTGCACAGTTCTGCAACTGACAGTTCTATTATCAACAGGAACATTTCAGACTTATCTATACAACTTGCTTTTAGACCAAGTTTTGAGTTGCTTAATTTGCAAACCACCACCTCATTCAGACAGCAAATGAGTTTCAGCTCAAAATAAGTATTCTGTTCTGAAGCTTTATATTCACTTTTTACAGACAGAAGGGGAAGCAGCAACATCATCTGATAAAATCATGTCTTATGTGTAAAAAGAAAGGTATTGTACAGCATTTTTCCCAGGTAATGTACAGAAATGCAATTCAGGGAGGACAGATGAAAATCCAATGCAAAATTCCACACTAACCTCTCTCCCCTGATTTCAACAGGGTTGAAACACAAAGTACCTTTATTGTGTCAAGTGAACAGCAGTATGGTCAGGAGATCCTGAAGCACACTATTCCCCATCCAGCCACTGAAGCTGGTTAATGCCTCACACTCTACACAAAACATACAATTAATCTAAAATTGTAGCCAAGACCTGGTGAACACAGAGAACCTTTATTTCCCTCTGTCTCAAGAGAAGCCTTTATCTCTGTCCCTAACAGAGAAAAGCCCAACAAGCCACTGCAATGTGGAGCTTGGCAGTCCCCTGGGCAGATGTAGGTCACTCCTCCTCCTCCCCCTCACAAGGGCAAGGAAACCAGGAGTTTCATCTGGCTGCAAGCTGCTCCAATTGCCAATAATCCCCCCAATTTGGGTCTTTAATAACAACTGCTAAGGCRGCAGTGACGCAGGACGCTGTCCCCTGACCCAGCTGCCACCGGAGCCAGACTCGGGCTGCTGGGCCATCACCAACACGGCTCTTCCAGGACCCAGCTCGTGCCACGGCACATTCCAGCACATCCTCCCCTTGTGCCTGCCCAGCTCTGAGGCTGTCTGTATGTCAAAACTTAGAACATCATTCTGGCTGTCTAGAACAGCCAAGATCCCTGCCAGGGAGCTCAGAAGCCCTGGCAYGGAGCMCAAAACACCTGTGGTTTTGATTATGACCCATGGAGCAAGTTACCAACCTTATATGAAGGTCAGCAAGCCACAATAGTTTAAGYAGAATAATASTGAAGTTATCATGAGRTGAAAAAATGGATTTTGGAGTTTCTAGAATGGAGGTTCAGGAGGCAAGATGGAGGGACCTGAGCGTGTSCAGCCTTTCTCCTTCTTCTTCCTGGCCCCCATCTTCTGCTGTGATGTTGGCACTTTTAGATTGGTTTAGAGTAGAAACTCACTGTCTAACACAGGTGATAGGTATTTGAAARTAATTGTAAACATTGTACACGTAGTTTTTAGTATAAAGACATAACACAGCCCCAGGGACAGGCAGAGTGCCTGGAACTGTCCTGCTGGAYGGACCTCGGCAGGGCAGGAGAAAAACTTTTATAGATAAGATACAATGAACAACCTTGAGACTGARAACTGAAGAGCTCCGACTCATTCTTCAAGCGCTCAGGCTGAGAAAAGAGACTTTTAACGTTTCTCAAAGTCATGGTGACCAGCTAAAAAGATCCTAAGATTTGCACTCCCAACAATCCCACCTTAAGCACTTCAGGCTCCCTTCCACTACCCCCATGGCTGCTCACATACAGGTTTGGTCTTTGCACCGACAGCTGCTCTTCGGGCAGTTGGCTTTGTGTAGAAGCAGGACAATTATGCACATCCAAATCTGGGGGACCATGGGGGGCAGGGATGTGTCCACACACAACCAGGAAGGAGCCCAATAAGCACATGCAGCCCCACCAAACCCACACACAGTTTAAGAACAGAGGACAAGCTATGGCCATGCGGCGCTGGGCTCATCCAGAGAAGGATAACACCCAATGACCATTTTACTCACTACCTGGTCCATTTACTTATAATTTAGCTCTATTTTCCCACAAATGTTCCTCCTTGACTGCCATTAACATCTAATTTTTCCAACTTCAATCCTGGACATCTCCCTCCTCCTGGGCACACAGTTTCTTCAAACATTCCTTCTACCCTGTTGCTGGAGGAAGTGAGTCTCCTTCACTGTYTCCCAGGGCTGTCCCAACGCCTGGGAGCTCTGTTCACCCTTCCCACTGCTGACCATGTACCAAAAGAGCAGCAGAGCACACTGTGGCACTGCTCTGCTCCCAAAAAAATGATCGTCTTAATTAAAGAGAAGCTCAACCTAAGTTTAATGCAACACACMGAAAGAACAAGTGGTCCATGCTACCACAGCACATCTCCAGCGTTTATTTCCAAAACAGAAAATAAACAAAGAGTCAGTCCAAATACTCCTGAAGTACGTGATGACTCAGATGGTAAATATCCTTTCTACCACATCCCACTTCTCTCTATCATTTGGAGTGACAGCCCTGCTCTCACTGAATTAAAGAAGACAATTCTRCTTTGTAATGAATGAAATCAACATTCTCTCCTGTATTACTTGTTTTTCTGCACTGCTAAGCACTGTCATTATCTGGACTTTAAAACTTCTTCATTTTAATAGTGTTTCTGTAGAAACAGGCCTAAATTTCAAAAAGTTGTTTTGCTTCTCGAGGTGCTCTTTTAAAATGCAGATGTGATTATAGCACTGAGTGAGGTACCTAAGAAAAACACAGCCTAATAAAGTTACACTGATCAAGCTGKAAGCAGTGAGTATTAATTTCATATTCAAAGCACAATATGCAACTCCATGAAAAGACTGATGGGTTCCTCAGGGTGTGAAAAATGATATATTGCAATTGAATTTTCTCAGCAATAGAGTTTCTTACATRAGAGCTGGGAAAAGGACATAGTAAGGGCTAACATGTTAAATAAGCAGAGAACTAGGAACAATTCCTTAATGCAATCCAATCCTTACCACTGTAATAATTTTAGCTTCAACTGTCCCTGGGGTTGTGGAAAATGTGACATCTTATGGAAATGCTTCTCTCTACTGACAACCAACCAGCTCACCCAACCAGTGAGACCTCAGGTGCCAAAAGCAGAAMACTCTGACTTAGCTACCATGACTTGCAGAATGCCTTAATGTGACCTAGCTCCCTGATTCAAGCCATTCTGACAACATTTTTCATGCTGTCAATCACAAATCAGTCCCAACTCTTTGTGAGTCTATTAGTAACATTTGCTGTGTCACTAAGCATTAAAAACTCTGCTATCTCAATTTCAGTCCCTCWTCCAACGCTGAGCTGAAACAGAGCTGAAAACTCAGGTCTGAATTCCAGTCTGGCACAGAACAAGGACTTCCCCCTATGCTCCAAGCCATACAAGCTTGATGACCCCACCATGACAATGACACAGGTGCCCTGTCTGACACCCTGCTGGAGCCCAGGGCACACAGGTTTTAATACCTTGCATTGCACCACTGAGTTGATAACAGCAATACTTTTAGGCACATTCCTATTTCCAGAGCACTGTGAGTAAGTCTGACATGGCATCTTTTCAATGGCAGCTGTAATCTTCAAAGGAACAAGTTCTCAGTCCTTCCCTCTATGTAAACATGAGCCTTATACAAATAGAGAGACCAGGTAACACTTCAGCCTTCCATTGTTTGCTAAAGTTTCCTGAAATGCTACTGCCAATAACAATGCAAATTTTATCAGAAGAGTTAATAASTCCCAAACAAAATCGCTCAGTGAGAGCACTGTATATGAAACAATGTGCAAATACATTTTATTCAAAGCAAAGCTATAATATTTAAGGGTTTAAGCATTKCTCTTGGGCAAAAATTAACAATGTGTGGTATCGTGTAATAAAAATGAAACATCTTTAATTTCTAGCTTTAAAATTAGGCAGTAGAAGAAGTTCTCTTTCTGATTATTTTCAAAATGTTACAAATTCTTCCAGATGYTGATTATACAAGCTCAGGATATAACCAAATATTAAATAAATGTGCAAACTGTATCGTTTATGTAGACTCATATCTACAAAACTTTACAGATCAAGTGAAAATCAAAGGAGAAGAAAAAAAAAAGAAAAAAGAACAAAGCTGCCTCTTTTAGAGGAAGATTTGTAAAACAGAAAACCTCTGCATACAAATACCTGGCAACTGCTGGCCAACATAGAAGTGGTCCTGAGGAAAGAAAAAGACTAGGGGAAATGCAAACCCCACCACCTACTACTTTCAATAATAAGAGAACAACAACAGGTTCTCTAGAATGGAGAAATAGCAGAAGATCTCTGCCTGATCTTGGGCCCTGCTATTGACACAAAATAGGCCTTTCTTCATATTATTTTCTTGAGAAAATGTTATTTTGCAAGGAATACCTGCTGTCAATTCTTCCTCTTAACCAAAATAATAAAAAGTTCCCCAAAGATTAGCTAACCATTTTGAAAAAAATGAGTAATACCACATCATTCTACAATTGTCATCTAAAAAATACAGGATATTTTTAATAAATATTCTTTTGCAAGATGGCGTCATGGAGGTTTTCTATACWCACAGCAATAATATTATCTTGATTTAGAAATACACCACTAACACAAGGCCATTCAGTATGGCTCTTCAGAAAGCAGCAGAATCTCTGCACCTTTAGTTCAAGACTATTTTCTGCTGCACTTGATAATTTGCTTCTTTTAAACCTCTGTTGAACTTTCTTTCCATTTGCAGGTCAAATCTGCCACGTAATTCCTTCCTTCAGCCCCATTACTGACAGTCTGCTAGGACGGTTACATCCATACAGGTGTAATCAACACTTATTTAAAAATTGATTGGGTTAATTTCAGCTGCGAGTTCCACTTAGCATCAGGTAAGGGTAAAGGAAAATTGCTGGGAGTCATCTCTTTGTCCTCCAGACCGGCAGCCTAAGTGCCCAATTCTCCAGGGCTATAGCAGCAGTGCCCAAAGATGCTCCAGCAGACTGACAGATTTTCAATTTCCATATKTGGTCTGTTAATAATTACCAGAAACTGGAAAAAGATGGAAAATAAACTCATTATTATCCCTCTGAGATGGAGTTCTCCATTCATTTTCTGTGTTCTCTGTTCAACCAGTGAGATTACATTTGTACAAAGGTAGAATTATAACAATCACTTTAAAGTTTATTATTCTACTCACACAGTRMGATTTAATTWATTTTATTTAAAGCACTAATCCAAAACCTTTCAAACACACTCAGACCCACTCAAAATATCCTAAACCTCAACTTTGGCTCATATCAATCCATTTACTGGTTGTATGATTAGTTATGGACATAAATAGAAAATGTAATAAAATTTGCTTCTTTTCACTTTAAATTGCTCTATCTTTAAATAAAAGCTCCTTTTTCTCAGTATGTTTTGCTATCATTTTACAGACAGTTTTATATTACTGAGATTATATCTCTCCTATCTAGGAATTTCTAATATTTTTGACATTCACTCAAAAAGAAAACTTAAATCAAGACACTAAATCAAAATTGTTCTAGCTGTACTAACAACATATTAAATTATAATGAGAAGCTGTGTACTCTGCTGTGCAGCAAATCCACAGACTATTAGAAATTTATTCTCAGGTCAGCTGTACAAGAGATTAGATCTTTTAATTATCTGTCACAGAATGGGAGTTAGGAGCCTCAAATCTATTCAGCTGTTCAGTTTGTGACCTGCAGAAATAAATCTGACCTCTTACAAAGCACATGTAGGCACCACACACACTCTGAGGCACAGCTATAGTTTTAAAATCACCATGTAACTCTGGTCTAACACTGGGCTTCAGAACAACTGAGCTTCCCCTGGAAACGTATGTGAGCCTGTGTTTTTTGGAAGTGCTGCACAAGAGTCCCAGAAGCATTGTCTTGCTGTCCTGCTTTAGCTTTAAATGTAATTTTAATCGTGCCAAAGTCAAGTTTAGCACTCCCACACGCTATTTTTAGAACCAGAATAATTTAGGTTGGAAGGCACCTCTGGAGGTCACTTAGTCCAGCCTCCTCCTCAGCACAGATCCCACTGGATCAGGTTGCCCAGGGCCTCGTCCCGTCCAAATCTCAAACCCCCAAGGATGTAAAGGCTTCTACTTTCCCTGCTCCAGTGCTTTACAGTCTTCTTGGGAATTTTGTTTCCTCTTCCATTTAATCAGAATTTGCCATGTTGCCAGCTGCCATGGGGTTGAGCCCTGTCCTTTTGCCCCACACCTCTGAGCAGAGTCCGGGTCCATCCTCTCTCCAGGCCAGCAGCGGGACATGAAGACACTGATGCTCTTGCTCAGCCTCCCAAAGGAGCCTGGCTCCTGCAGACCCTCCTTGAACATCCACCCTATGCCCATCATCCAGCCTCCCAAAGGAGCCTGGCTCCTGCAGACCCTCCTTGTACATCCACTCTCTGCCCATCCAGCCTCCCAAAGGAGCCTGGCTCCTGCAGACCCTCCTCAAACACCCACCCTATGCCCACCCAGTCTGCCCACAGCCCTGCTCCACTTCCCCCAGTGCCAGGACCCTGGCATGACAGCAAAGCAGAGCTCTCTAAAAATCCCTCTCTATCATGAACACCACCACAGCTGAGGGAGGACACCAATTTAAAGCAGGGTGATTAAAATTAGCCTKCCAAACTCGTATTTTGTATCATTTGAAAGCTGACCCAGTGTTCAGTGCTGCTGAACACCTTTAACTCACAGCATTTTGCCCGTCCAGGTTTGTTTATTTACATAGCCACCTTCCATGTATCCTAAGTAACAACCCAAAACTCTTCTATCTGGATCTGCCATAAAGGAGCTTGGAATGCCCTGAAGGGGGTGTCAACATTTCTCATCTGTAGCTTTAGACCACTGGATTCTAAAATAATAGAAAGCAATATCACACTCAYGCATAAATGGCTAAATAAATGCCTTTCTTTTAGATATAAATGTCACAATTAATTTCTTGTCCCACAGTGTTACCAGTCACAACAATATGTAGATTTGCAGCAGCCTAACCCAAGGACTGACCCTACAARCCAAGTACTAGATACACAGTGACATCAGTGATCCCACCACCAAAAACACACAGCAGAAGTAGAACAGCCAAACAGTTGTTAAATCTCTGCACAGACCAAACATACAAAGAAACCAAGGCAGCTTACAAAGTTACATATTTGACATTGCAATTCGCCTTAGAAGCAGAGAYTTTGTTGAGACAATAAATACCAATCCCACCTAACAATATAGCCTCGGGAYCACAGGCATTACTGCACAGGTATCCAGTTTCCAGCCTCTATACCCTGCCCAGGCTCCTTGCAATTTAAAGAACAGGCAATGTGATTAACACTGTTAATCTGGCTGCACAGTGAATTTTGGCTGACTCTTCCATATGGGAGCTCTGGGAGTTTTGACTGCAATATAAGAAGTATTGTTAAGCCTTCAAAGTTGTATCATAGCCTTGAAATACTTGTTGTTTTAAATTAAGTACCAACCCTCAGAGATATGTGACTTCATAGCAATCTGTTCTTCAGGTTTTTATTAGATTAATTTGGTTCTAGTTGTCATAGTTGCAGAAAAAGGTTAGAAGTTTTTAACATTCTATAGTCTTCTCATCCCTTTCCAGTATGAACAACATAAACAAAGTACAAATGGTAAAAACGAGGCTCCAATTCCTGTTCCATCTTGAATTATGGATGCCACTGCTTGTGATTTTTCCCTTAATGTTGTTGAGCATGTACATGTTCTAATTTATAGATCTCAGGAATATGCATAAGAATTTGTTTTCTGCTTGTATACTCTCTAAATTCATGATACTACAGTATTTTTAAAAAAATATAAGTATTTATTTAAGTCCTAGAGATACACTATAATATCTTACTTTGGAGAAAGAACACCAACCACATGAGATTTGAAGGGACCTTCCCAGGGTGTTGGAAAGAGCTGATGGGGCAGTTTTAGTGTAGCTCCAAGGAAAGGAAAAAACATTCAGGGAAAAAAAGAAAAATAAAAAAAGAGAAAAAATAYTCCCACAGTAAGTGATATTCCTGTTGGAAACAGCAGGAATGGCCTCTTTGTTCCACTCACTGATTTTATGGCTGCGGTGGGGCAAACAGGACAGYGGCGACAACGCCCACAGCTGAGCACCTGGTACCAAACCAAGGCAAATCACCAACGTGGCTGGTGCCAAGGGACCCAGAACTGGCCCCAAGCCCTCCAGCACTCAGAGCAAATCCTGAGCTGCTGGATCCATCTGTGGATCTTTTGCTCTAACACTTCATTTTCCAGCCCGTAGGCAACTGACAGAGCAGATGTCGCTGAAATGACTTAACGTATTAAGCTGCTATTTGTTTAATTCTGATGTGGAAAATGTGTCACACTCTAAATAGTTTAGTATGTTAATGTACTACTGCAGCAACCTACAGCAATCTTTAATCATTTTATTTTGGATTTATTTGCTTATTTTACTTTAAATCATAATTAAAAACTGTTTTCTTCCTTCCTTTTAAGTGTACTTACTCTTAACTTCACCTCCAGTTTCCTCAAGCTGAATAAACAGAATTATTATCACAAATAAACATTTCATGTCCTSGGATATTTTATCTGCAATTTATTTGCATTAAATTATATAAGACAGACGCAGATAAAACTTCCAGTATAATATATTCCATTAATCTGAAGCACAATAATTCATAAATGAAGGGGCTCTGTGAGTTTAACTTTAAGGCTTGATTTCTGTGTCTGCATAAAAAAGCTGATCAAAGCTGTATTTGCAATGGGTCTCTGAGCAATAGTATTAAWATGTGAAATCTAAATATTCTTATTTGAATCAAACTTTTTCAGAAAATATTCTTTAAAATTTTAATTCTAAGGTAAGAGCAGATTTTAATAACTACAGAATGAAGTTTTATTTCTTATTTCTTATATGAACACATAGTTCCTTATGATTCAATGGGATTATCCATGACAGTACAGCTAGTYTTGAACATGAAGATTCTTCACCTCAAAAACTTTTAAGGAATCAATTCTAAAATAATTTTTAAAACATTATGATGAGCAGTACAAACAAGGAACTCCAAGCTGTAAAGATGAACACTGCACATTTCAAACTGAAGGAGCAACATGAAGTCTACTGAACTTTCAGTGCATTCACAAGAGATGTTGCAGAGCCTTATTAGCCTGACAAACTAAGCATGTATTAGTAAAAATAATCCTCTTGCWTGTAGCTGCAGCCCTCTGATAAGTCAGCACCCCTTGCATTAGCACTTCTGGTTTCTTGAGGCTCTGGGCACGGGTAAGACACATTTCGCTTGCCAGTGCCTTATCCTGGTGATTTGGGTTGGGCATTGTGACAGGGTTGGGCATTGTGACAGTGACACTGTGACTGTGACAGGCCTTTCCTACAGGCAGGACAGGGCTGGCTGCTGCTTCAGCAGCGGGGTCATGTCAACAGCTCTGCAAAGAACCCTCATGGACCTCTTAAATTGTAATGTAGAATCAAAATTGTGGAGTGCACTTTTAAAAACACAGCTTATGAAACATGCTTCTGTGCTTGCAAACCCAGTTAAAGGATAAYGTTGCACGACAGTGAGGAATTCCTGCAAAGAAACACTTGTCTGCATTTTTCTGTACAGCAAGCTCATCTGGCTCGATGGTGGGCAGACAGCCACTCCTCACTGGGGCTGCAATGGCCCATTGCACAACCCACTGTGAGACACCTCTGGAACACAGGCCAGAGGTGTCAAAAGGCTTCTAACAACAAAAAAAAAAGCTGTTTGGCTGCTCTACTTCGCCTTTTTCTCTCCAAAATGTCTGTGAATTTTTGGTAGTGGGATCAGCAAATACAAGTTCAGCAACACTTCTCCATAACCACCCTGTGCTGGTCCCCAGCAGGCACCCCCAACGTAGCCTAATAGTTCTCATCATGCATATGCCTTTCCCCCAACAATTAAATTATACCAGCAGCATATTACTATATAATTAATAATTATAATATAATTAATAYATTATTATATATAAATTATACCATSACTCTTCTGTGATGATTACATGGTCAAAACCTGCTGATAAAGAAATGAACACACGAGTCTGATGCTCCCAGAGAGCAACAGGACACAATCAAAGCAGTGCACTTTGGCCAGATTTTTTAATATGGACTCTGATGTCTCTGTCTTTTGAAGAGGAGTGCCATGTGTGGCTTGGAGCAGGTAACCTTTATCTACACAATCACAGAATTTCTAGTTTGGAAGAGACCTTTAAGATCATCGAGTCTAACCCATGTTCTARCACCTCAACTAGATCATGGCACCAAGTGCCACATCCAGTCTTTTCTTAAACACATCGAGGGATGGTGCCTCCACCACCTCCCTGGGTAAATGAYTCCAGTATCTGACCACTCTTTCAGTAAAAAACKTYCTCCTTAATTCGAGCCTGTATCTCCCTTGGCRCAGCTTGAGACTGTGTCCTCTTGTTCTGTCTGTTGTTGCCCGGAGAAAGAGACCGACCCCCAGCTCACCACAGSCAYCCKTCAGGAAGCTGAAGAGAGTGATTAGTTCACCCCTGAGTCTCCTTTTCYCCAGGCTGAACAACCCCAGCTCATACTCAGTAAAGAAGCTTGACTCAGTACCAGCCCTCAGAGCTGAAATAATCTYCACCCCAACAACTCATCCTTCAGGTCACAGAGGCTCACACATGCTATCAGTGTGACCTGGAACAGATCACAAATATTTTCTAACCTACCTATTGAATCCATGTGATCGTAACTGATGAAAGCTGCAGAAATTGAAACATTGGGGAGTTGCCTCAAACCCCAGCTTCCCTACCCAGTTGGGAAAGGGAGATGGGTGAGGAACCYGGAGCTTTTCCACTTTGCTGTGCTTATCCATAACAATGGCCTTGGGGGAATATTAACCTAAGCCTGCCTCTAGGGGAGAAAGCCGCACGTTATCTCTTTGCCACGTTATGCCACCTTTAAAGAGCTTTGAAGAACTGGCAAGTGACAGTGGCAGCTGCTGGCAGGGGTGTGCTGGGACAGGCTGCTCAGATTCCTTGGTGGGGCCGCACGCTCAAGGCTTGGGTGCCGGCACATGCTGCCTTTTCCTACCACGTAAAAATAAAAAATAAAAATAAAATAAAATAAATTCCAGGGTTAGGTTCTAAGGATTTTTTTTTTAAGTATTTTACATGTGAAGTTTTTTCTGATGACATCAGCTGCAATCTTGGTTGCTTTTTGAAATGAAATCTCCTCATGGATATGATCCAGAGAGAAAACAAAAATCAAGGGCAGGAATATTTAGGCTGCCAGGGGCATGGAGTTAGCAGCAGGAAACTGGCTTTGTTGCAGTTCGTTTTCTCAAGCCCAACTCTTCCCTTCCTTCTTGAGCCACTGGACAAGCCAAGGACCAGATATTGTTTTCAAAACTTAGGGGAAGATGGCAAACAAATTAACCTTTCAATTTCCACTCTTAYATCTATAGACAAATGTCAGCCACTCATGCCAATGCCAAAAATAACCCAAAATGTATTAAGTCYTACACATGTGAAGTCAGAGTGACCTAACAGAAGGAACATTTAATTCAGACTTTGGTATTTCAGACTCCTCTTCTCTTGACTAATCCTATCCAACACAAGTCACAAATCTCCTCCAGTTTTGCATGCACAAGCAAATCCCCTCCTTCTGTGAGAGATTTGCAGTCAATTGACAAAAAACACTATTAGAAATCTAAACATATTTACAAAAAAATGAGCACCAACATACCATAATGAAAGAAAACCAAAAAGAAACTCTGACATGAGAGAACATAAATGTCATACATCCTACCAAAAAAGGAAGGAGTTCCTGCAAAATATGGCAAAATTTTCCTAAAGATAAGATGTTATCTTTTAGTTTGGGATTAAAAATAATACAACTGTTTATCTATGACACAAAGCCAGAGACAACATCTCCTCCCAATAGTTTACAAACTATATAAACTGCAGTCAGAAAAAACACAGGGAATATTAATATAACAGCAATTATTGTGATAATTACATTATCTGTATTTAAAAGTTTTCCAGTAATTTATTGCACTACTGCTTCTTTTAAATCATACCATTACAAAGAAGTATGCAATAAAAGTTGAAATAAATTGATGAGAAGAGATTTTAACACTGACAGTGAGATTCAAGAGCCCTGCTGGAAGCAGCCTAAAGACAGCAAGGAATGGAACACAGAGGGTGATTTGTYTATTTGTTTGTGATTTGYYTAAACCATTTTGTCCAATGGACTTGTGGATGTGCAGCTCCTGCTGCCCACCCAAAGTGCTCCCTCCTCAGTGCTACCCAGAGCTGCCAAGATGAAATGCCAGGCAGCCTGTGACCAGCCTGGTTCTTTAGTAAGTGCTAATTCTTCCTGGTACCATAGTATCAGTTCAATGGAAATAATGTCCATGTAATATTTTTTTTTCCCACAGCACAGTTACAATGATTTCCCTAGAAAATGCACAGGGGCTATCTAAATTTCAGTCCTTTGCCTTCCAGCACAAGAGACATGATCTCCTTTCCAGATCCACAGCACAGAGCCACAAGGCAAGCTAAGGGTAGGAATCTTCCTTTAAAATGTCAAGGTTTGTTGTTTATCCACTGCTAAGGTCTCTCTAAGMAACAATGGATGTGCAACTCCTTAAAACACATTCACAGGCTAACCTAAGGAAAAAAGAAGCTTACTTTTTTACTACAAAAACATAAACCAGTACAGCATTTTCTAAGCATGCAGTGTAACTGGCACAGAAATGGACTACCAAGAGAAGGGATATGTTCAATACCTTTTATTGTCCTGAAAGAACACAATTCTGCTTTTGCAAGCAACTCACTRTTGGGATATATGAGTGAAAACAACAACATACAGAAAAGTAGTAGAGCATTAGATGGTTTAGCAACTGAATTTGACCCACTGAATTTGAATCACTTAGGCAGTGTCTCAAAAATAGTTTAGGTAAGTAACTAGAACTAAAGATGGAACACAGAACTGAAATATTTGTGCTTTTTGATGCCCATGGTACAAACAGCTATACTGAAAGCATTCCATCACTGTAATAAATACATAATTACTGACCATACAAAACACATGTATGATAGCAAAATTACTAGGATGGAAACTGGGACTGCCTCCAATATACAGGATTTCTATATATTTCCAAAAATACTATTTACCCTTGTATTTAGAAAGGGCCTGAGAAGCTTCATCTTTCTAATTCTCAGCAGGACAGGTAAATCGAGCATCCAACCAACACTGTGGCAGTTCCTGACAGCTTCAGCTTAACAGCCAGGCTTCTCCTGCCAACTCAAATTTGCAGCTCGTGCTGCTTGCTGCTTTCTAAAATAGGCACGACTATGGCACGCTTCTAGATCCATGCAGACCTTATGTGCTTCAGAGACAAGACACAGAAAGCTCAGCTGAGCATCTCCCCAGAGCTGGCAGCACTCCCCTAACATCAATCTCATCAGCTTCACAGGACACAGCCTGAGCTGTTCCCATCAAAAGTCAGCTTTGACCTTGGGAAAAAAACTCACGCGTATCACAAGTTAAAATTATAGATCTATGGAAAGAAATGCAAAATGTGCCTATTGCTTCAGCAGTGTTTCTGAAAATGCATCACGTGACTTCAGACCAGAAATTTGATTTAACCCCAAAGTTTAGCAGTAACAGAAGTTAAGGGTTCCCAGCACAACCTAGGCTTTAGGTCAAATCCTATTAATAATATAGACAACCAAATCTGCACCAGCGTCAGTGGGTAGCTCTATTAAGATATAAATAGAACTTTGTTAAGCTGGCTTTATGCATTTAATGAAATTAAGGCCACACTACCAAAAAGAAGCTAAAATTCATCATCTGAGGTGATGATCCCTCAGTACCACCTTGAAAAACATGTCCAAGATGGACACAGCCACTGTCATGGTTAGCTGCCAGGTCAGGACAATGGGCACAGCTGGAAACAAGTACTGGGCCACACAAGCACTCAATCCAAGCTGGACAGTCTAATGATCTGAAATAATGACAATAAATGTCAGCAAATTGAAACACAATCTATTGTGTTTTATCATTACTAAAGGTCCCATGGCTCATACAGACAGAAGATGCTAGAAAAGCTTTGGTTTTSCTCTCACTGACAACACATTAAGGCAATCTGTGAGATGCTTGTTACCTTAGTTTGGCACCATGAAAACCTGTGGCTATTAGAACAAAGATGCTGAAATGACTGCACCTAACTCTGTACAAAGGCACATAAATAAATGCCCTAGTTCCAAAGAGATAAAACACTGCAGTTCACAGTGATGGGTGATGATACTCAAAACTTGTCAAAGTCTCAGCAGTGGAGAAGCCAGATTTTCACACCTAACTCYATGTCCCAGCTGAGAGGCTCTGCAGCTACACATACATAACCCCAGGACAGGTCTGCATCTTTAGGCAATTGTTCAAGAGATTTGTGATACCCAAACCCTGTTCCTCCACAGGCTCTGGCTCAGGAAAGCTTAGCAATGTTCATACAYGCAGCTGACACTAATTGTTCTCCARTTTTCCAAGGCAGGAATGAGCCATCAAAACATGTCCAGGAAGACTGGCTGGTAAGTGGCCACACAAAACATTCAAGATTAATCTGCCTGTGGATCTCTGTAGCAACAGAACAGATGCTCTGCAGCCATGGTTAAGGACAGTTTCAAACACCCACTGAAAACCGGACCAGATGCCCAGAGATCCGGCTGACTGCAGGCCAGTCTTCAGTTTGGCAAGTGCTGGAGCAACCTGGCCTATTAAATTTTGAAAATCTCAGAGGTTGGGAGATTTCAGGGCCCCTCTGCTACCCTCCTTGGTTCCCTCCTGGATTCAAGCACTATCACTGGGATTTCACTTTCCCTTACAACCAGCATGAACTCCTCCTGCTACTCCTGGCTGTTGCTTCTTGCCCTTTTTGAATGCCTTTGTGAGAGGAGCTTGGCTTCATCTCCCCTTCACCCACTATGGGGGGTTGAAAAACACAGTTCAATTCCCCTCTGTCTTGGCTCCCTTTTCCAGGTGGATCAAGAGCAGAGCTCTCCAGCCACTCTCCTGGCTACCACACTCTCATAGGAAGCACACAGCAGCTTCCCCCATCCTGCTCACTGCACCAATCCTGGCAGGTCCACTCTGCTGACCGAGTGGGTGGGAACATCACAGCCCAGTTACACTATCAGTCATGGAAAGGCCAGTGCAAAGCAACTCTCCTCCCCTGTGACCAGTACTTACCCATCACCTGACTCAGGAATGCTCCTGTCACTGCCTGAAGCCAGCAGCAGAGCACAGGGATGAGTTTGGTCTGAGCAGGGCCGGAGCTGCCGAGCAAACCCAGGCTCAGAGCACAGGCAAAGCCCTRGGCTGGCAAGGCTGACTTGCAGCCAGGCTGACAGACAGCAGAACAGAGAGCATATGTGCAAGGCACAGGGTGAGGTGCCAGGGCCAGTGCCAGACACCCACGGCACAGACAGACACAGCCCCAGCTGCTCCCCTGTGTGCCCCAGCTAAGGCACTTGGCTGCAAACCCTTCTCCATTCCCATCTTCCTCTCTTCAAGGGTAAGAGTGGCAACACAGCCATTTCTATGGTTTCCTCTGGTATCAGTACACCATTGTATAWGTGACCTTAAAGATTAGATCCTCTGTATCTGTGTTGCATCTAAAACTGTAACCAGGTGATTCCCTTCATGCTGCTGGTATTGCAAAGCCAAAGGAAACACCACAGAAAACCCTACAACTCCATAAAGCCAAACTTCCCAGCTGAACTCAGCTGGGGTCTTACAAAGTTAAGAATAGAAAACTGTTTGACTTGCAGGTCCTGGCTGAGTTTCCAATACTGAGAACACCAACAGGAAAAGAGAGGGAAGAACTTGCAAACAGAGCAAGGCAAATGAAGGTAACTGAGACAAAAACAATTCATGACTTCTAAGGCATTCACATTATTTTAAACTGCAAAATGTACAGCAGTCTAGGATTTATAAATGTACCTCAGTAAAATCTCTTGTCAGAGGTAAAAATAAATTGAGAAAAAAACAAAGTGGTCTCTGATCAAGAACTCTCCAAAYGAATCCTTGCATACAAGGCTGCCCATTCATTCAGCCCCACTCAGAGCTGCTCAGCAGAGAAGATCCCAGTATATATTTAGACATCAACTCGTAAACTGCCTTATGAATCACTTCTGAAACTCCTTTTATCCTAAGTCACATACTCTATGTCATATAATCTCTAAGTCATATACTTAGGAGGAGAAGGAAGTATATGACCTATTTTTTAAAGCAACAAAAGCTCTTGCCTGACACTTAAGCAGAACAGGTTCTGTGTCTTGTTCTTCATATGATATGCATCAAACTTTAACTCTTACTTCACCATGAATTTTACCATACAAACATGACAGCAATTCAATTTTACTTAGTCACGGCCTGAAATAGCCTTGAAGGAACACAACTACTGCATGCTTAGTGCTCCCCTTTTGTACACCACACCCTGCTATTCCACTCCAAAAACCAGTACAGGTGAGGGATTTTTTTCCCCACTGAAGCAYAAATAAACTTGGCACAAGGGAAGAGAAGAACCACGTTTCATCCTCCTCTGAAGTATCACAGTGCCTCATGCTAGAAATGAACTGACAGAAGAGGTACTTGAAAACTTCCCAAGGAACTGGATGCTGGATTTGTGAGCAGCTACTATGCAGTAACAACCAAGATTACACATTTKTTCTTCATATCCACCATGAGGAGCAACTGCAATCTGTTACTGTTTTACAATGACAGCATTACTTAAACCTAAAAATAACAGTTTCTAAGTAGGAAAAAACCAACCTGCAATTAAGAACATTAAAGTAWTTTCAAAACATCACTAGTGATCTCCTGCAATTCATTTTTCACAGCCACCTGCACTTAGACTTTGTTTTTTTTCATCTACAGATTAAGAAACTCGTCCTATAAGATCAGGAGATTCTTCAAAATATAGTTAATGATCAATTTGACTAATGCCAGTAGAAGCATTTGATTTTAAAGAGAAAGGGAAAAAATGGCTCCTAAAGCTACAGGAATATTTACTGAACAAAGTTTTTATTCATCTCACATTTCTTATCTGAAATGGAAAAATAAGTAACCACACTTCACACAAAACAATATTCCATCTAGATTCCAGAGCACGAACATCAACTAATAAGCTGTGAAAAAAAAAACATTCCAATGTTTCAGATGGTAACAGTTATGGACCTTGACACACTGCTAATGGTTCTGACACAGGGAATAATATAAACTCAGAAATGTYTGCCTTAAGGTTGTATTTAAGGTTACAGAGAGCAAGCCAGCAAATTGTCCAATAATCTCCAAGGCCCAWGCACCACCCTCCATCTGATGCTGGGCTTGTGCAGAGACCCAGCTCTGCTGCCTGGGCCCCRTTTCATCCTGGCACTCACAGAGCTCTGTTTCTAACAGCCCCACGCAGCACAAGCCCTTTTAACAAAAATATGTTTAATTCTCTACTGTGAGTGCTGGGTGCCTGGTTGGAGAACCCAAGGTCCAAAGGTGAGTTAATGGTACCAGCAAACCCCTACAGGACTGGAAAATTCAGCAGTGAGCTTACTATTAACTATTAAGTAGTCAGGAAAAAGGAGTTTCCACTGCTAAAGCCTTAATTTGTGTAGATAGGAATTGTTTGTCAAATGGAGCAAAACTAAAATCAGGATTTCTTCACTCCTCCTTGAATGTTGGCCATCCTGTTGCACAGAAGAAGAGAGACAAAAGCAGCCATGCTGGTATTTCTCAATTTTCTCTACACTTCTTCGACCTCTATTGTGGTATTTTCGGGGTCCCCCATGGCAGGAAGGAAATGATGAATCTGACTCCACATTCTTAGAAGGCTAATTCATTATTTTATGTACTTATATTATATAAAAGAATGCTATATTAAAACTATAGTAAAGAATAGAGAAAGGATACTTACAGAATGCTCAACACGATACCAATACTCTTCCAGAGTCCCAGCACAGCTGGCTGTGATTGGTCAKTAAGTAAAAACAATTCCCATGTTGGATAAACAATCTCCAACCACATTCCAAAGCAGCAAAACACAGGAGAAGCAATCAGATAATCATTGTTTTCACTTTTCTCTRAGGCTTCTCAGCTTCCAAGGAGAAGAAATCCTGGYGAAGGGATTTTTCCAGAAAATATGACAGTGACACTCTACGTTTTTATGTCAAAGATAATTCTTGGTGATTAAGTACATAAGCAATAATGWCCTGAGGAACAAAACTGAAAGCAGACTGCTTGTACATCATACTGCAGGGGCAGTCAGCTGTGAACAGACCCCAGCCCACACCAGCCCAGAAGGATGCTCAGTACTGGGCAGAGCTGCACTGAGAACAGGCAAGTGAGCAAGGAGGAGACCTCACTCAGAAAGCCAAATGTCTGGATTCTGTCAAGCAGAACTATCCACCTTTCCAGAGATGGGCTGCAGCACCCGAGCAGCATGTGAGGCCACCAGGAGACAGGATGTCCTGCAGACAGGAGTTACCAGCTGATGTGGCATCACCTGAGACTCTCTTCTGACCTACTTCACCCTCTCCTAACTGTCCTGTGTGTTTCCACCATCCAAGAACATGCTGCCATTTAAAAGATACATGCACTGAGCTGAAATGCTGAAATTCTTTACAGCATTTTAAAAGCTGTAAAGAATCCCCCAAAACCTTAACAAATTCCAAGACACAGCTTCCTGATTTTTACAGTCTAATAAATTAAATAGTCTTTGCAATTCAACCTCCATCAGGAAATACAGGTTGTTTGGGTTTTTATCAGGGAAACCTGGCTAAAATGGCAATGAAATGAAGTAGTTTTACTCTTGTTTAATTATGAAACACGTAGGATTGCATCTTATAAGGTGAACACGTTCATTAGCAGGCAATCTCCAAAGCAAGCTGACCTCCTGGTGCTCCTGTCTAGTAATTCAATGCTCTTTTACCAGTGCCCAGAACGAAGGGCTGAAAGAAAAATGCTGTATCTAAGTATAAAATATAGCACAGTCTGAAACAATCATAACTTTTGTCTCTAGGGAGGATTCTTATCAGCATAGTTGCATGTGAACTTTGAAAAGAATTAATCATCTCCAAGCTGAGCTGGACCCTGTGTGACCAACCTGAGTAACCTCTTTTGTAACCAGAGCCACTACATTCCTGCTCCATTTGGATTGTGACACTCCATTAGCTGTTCTCTGATCCATGCATTCAAATTGCCCCTTTAATATAATAGTTTAAAGACTAAATAGCTGTGTGAATTTGTGTCATGACATTTAATTTAATCTAATCTAAGATAACTCACCTAGTGTGTAATTAGCTCTGTGATTCCCTTTTTGCACTTAAATAATAGACATCATGTTACCCTATTTCTGGGARTTGAGGAGAACCTCATTTTCACAATCTCAAATATTTAACCTATTCTGTTCTTCTTGCTATGGTTTCAAGATGGCAAAGAACTTAATTATTAGACTGAAAACCATATTATACACTCTTAAAAGTACCTTTAGTATCCTAAAAGCACAACCATTTCATGCAAATCCCCCAGGTATAAAAAGCAGTGAATAGGCTCTTTCTTAGAAATAGTCTCAGCCAAAACCAATGGTAGGTATATAGAAGGCAGCTGAGGAAAATCATGTATGGAAAAATCTAATTACAACACATGTAATGATGCATCTGAGCTGTGTCTTACTATACCAGATGATCATATGCTTTCTAGATTTAAAATTCTAGCCTGAGTCTGCAGCCATTCATCAGGACAACGGCTCAATGCATGCACTACTGAACCATTTTAAATTGTATTACCTTTATCAATATATTAAAAACTACATCACCCTTACCAAATACAAGCATTTCTATATCTAATGCCAAACGTTATGGTTAAAGTGGCAAAGCAGTGTCACAGCACTGCCTGAAACCCTCTTGACACAGACAGTGAATGATGTGCTGCCTTGGTGCAAGAGAGGACACAGACTGAGCAAAGTTTCTGGAGTAATAAGGCAGATTCACAACTGTTTGCTCCRTCTTAAGAGTAAAAGAAATATTGGGAATTTCTACTAGATTACCAAACCATGCAGCAATTCATTGGATTTTGTGTGGGGCTGATTTTAACACACTACTGCACCCTTGTTTTCTTTGCAGAACCAGAAATATAATTCTGTTACAGTAAACAGCAAACTTTGAATTAAAGCCTTTCCACAGTAATTTTGGTGGAAATCTTTTGGGAACAGCAATTTTAAACAAACCCATGGCACKGAATTTGTTGTACAATACTTGACCCATCAGTGTTAATGGAAAATTTCCATTGACTTCACTGAGTAGATATGGGCTTCTCACATTTAATTTATCACAAGAATTGATTGCAGGTTGTTTACATAGCCCACACAGACACACAAAATCAAAATCTGGAGAGATCAAAGCTAACCCTATASTTAAAACCAGAACTCCTAAAACTGCCAGTTATTCTTTCAAATTAGACCTAAGAACTCTCAGGGTTTTTTTCCACTCTCTTTTTTCCCAGGATGTTATTTTTATCTTGGCACTGTTCTTTTTTGCTATTTAATTTACACCGTGTTTGGAGCAATTACTGAGATAGAACTGTGTCAAGTCTCCTCTGCACTAACTTTTCTACTGGGTTTATAACTTCAGAATCTATTTAACTGACATTTAAAATATTATAGAGAGAAAAATTTGCACTCTAATATTTCCTCTACCAGGCTCAGTTCTGCCACAATAGAATTTAAACATTTCTCAGCATTTCATGTTCTTCAGTTCAACATTACAGCCAGGCGACCCAGGAGCGGATTCCATACCGGCATTTCACCAGCGCCAAAGGAGATGTTGCCATCCTTGTGAACCGTCCTGATGCTCTTTAAAGACAGGAAACAGACTTGGCATTTCCACAGCAGTTCAAACACCCAGCAGCACAAGCCTTGCTCTCACCTGCCTTGGCCTGGGCGCTTCCACAGAGAGCACCAGCATGCTGGCAGTCYGTGTTTCACCATGGACCATGTGAGGACGTGGACAATCAGCACACACGAAAGCACTTACACCATCAACAAACACGAGGAAACGCCAGACGGCTTCCAGCTGCAATCTGCAGCAGGTGCCTGACCCAGGTCACTCACTGTCCTAACCGGGAGCTCGTTCTCCTCTCTGTTTGCAGCAGGCTCCCCTTTGGCTCGCTGCAAGGATGTGGTATGATTAAGCGTGTTGACATACAGAGTCACCACATAATTGTAGCTGTTCAGCCTCTCCCTGTTGTTGTGGTAKAGCGTATATTTAGCACTACAGTTACCCTCACAAACGAAATACACAACCACCTCCCACAGTCCCCTCTCCTCTGTGCACAACCCTGCATTTGCCTTAAGGACAGTAATATTTTGCAATCAGCTGTGCTCTGAAGTAACCACCCCCCGCCGACACTCAACGCAGATGAATGCTGAATCGCTAAAAAATACCGTTCCAAGTCAAATCCTGCATGTATCACAGGATAAATTAGTTTTGTATAACCCTGGGCAAYTGGATTCCTCCGGGCGGCAATCCTAGCTTGGGCTCCGTGGCACATCCCTAATATCCACCTTCTCTACCGCCACAATATCTCGGCCAGCAGAAAAAGCCAGCTTTTAACCCAAATATGCCCGTTTGAAAAGCTGTGTGCTCCCACCCGGGATGCTGGGGCACCAGCTGATGCCGCCCGCACCGCACCTCGGCTGCGGGGCCGCGCCGAGCCGCTGGGTACCGGCAGGGGATGGAGCCAGGGCGGCCCGGCCGCGGCCGCTCCAGCCCGTCCTGAGGGCTCGGCCCGGGGCTGCGGGGGCCGCCCGGGGCTGCGGGGAATGCCCGGGGCGGGGGCGGCTCCGCCGGAGCCCCGCGCTGGGTCCCGCCGCCCGCACCGCGCCGGATCCGCAGCCCCTCCCGCCCGACAGCGCCCGAGGCTCCGGCAGCGCCCGAGGCTGCGGCAGCTCCCCCCGCCACAGGCGCACACACAGATTCTCGTATTTTCGGGTGGCTTTAGGTGAGCAATATTTATCCGGCTGCCGCTGCCCGCACCCCGCGCTGCAACGAGACGGACCCGAGCTGGGCAGCGGCAAAGATGCCCCGAAACACCGGGGGTCCCGGCCGCCCCCCCACGCCCGCCT
>JACDOX010000021.1:5232235-5274334 GCA_014549065.1 Cardinalis cardinalis
GGCGGCACCTTGGGAAGTGTAGGCAGCCCCGCGGACTACATCCCCCTCCGTGCCTTGCTGCGGCCGGGGGCGGCTCCGGCCCCGCCGCTGCTGCGGGCAGAGCTGCTGCAGCACCCGCGCCCCGCAGAAACTTGTCCCGGGTCTCGGCCCGAACCGCAGCCCGCTCCCACCTGCCGGCAGCCACCGCTCTGCCCGGCCTCCCTCGCCCTGCGGCTGAGATCTTCCTCTGCATTTTCCTGTCCCGCTGGTGCTGGGCTCGTACGATGGCCGAGCAAAGCCAGAAGGTGCACAGGTGCTTCGGCAGGGCAGCGCCCTGGCAGCGCCCGGGCAGCGGCCATGAAGATGCTTGCGCTGTTCCCCAGCGCAGCCCGGACTCCCCGGCAGCGCTGCCCCGCGCGGAAGGTGTTGGCAGCAGGTCTGGGCGTTCAGCAGGGTAACGCRGTGCTTTCTAGAGCAGGCGAACTTTCACTGATCCTTTGGATTTGAAAATACAGGCGCACACAATTACTATTAAAGCCATTTGTTTATTAAATACTGATTTATTCAGTATTTCATCCATCTGAAAAATCTATTTTATTTCTGTGAGAATTAATGGGATATTTTTTTAAGAAACAAACATCTGTTTTAACAAATACAAAAGCGTGGTTGCATAAGCATGCTGTACAGCTGCGCTGATGCTGATTTCAGACTGTGCTCGGGGCAGCTTGGGGTTACAGTAACAGCGTGAGGAAATAGGGATGTGAAGACTTGCTTTGCATTAATWTCAGTCTGCTCTGTTCCACTGACAGTTGCCTAAAAGTTATAACTTAATTAACGGTTGTAAGCATAAAACCTACACAGCTTTCCCAGCCTCCACCTGMAACTGAAGAGATGAGCTGTGAAGCAGTGCTTACACATCACACTTGGATAGAGAATCGTGGTCCTTGGCCCTGCATAAGAATGGCAGTACCTTATGGCTCTCATGTCCTTTGTCTGATGTGCGTGGGGAACCCCTGGACACAATCACTGCCATCAGGAAGAATGTGGACCTGCAATCTGAGCAGCCACAGGATCAGACAATCCAAACAAGTAACATCCCATTCCTGACAGCACCATCAGTGGGTATCTGCTGAGGGGATTTCCTGAGCCAGACGTGTGTTCTTTGTTTAGAAGAACCTTCTGTGGATTTTCTTCTGTTGTCTTGTCCAGTTGTAGCTTCAACCCAGGCACGCTTCAAACAACTGCAGTCTCCTGTGCAGGGAATTTCACAGCTGACCTGTCTGCTGTGAAGAACTATCTGCTGTTGTTTTGAACCTGCTGTTTGCTATTTTTCCTTGATACCTGCTCATTCTTGTAATAGAAGAGATAGCAAACATTTCCCTTYCACTTTCTCTGTGCCACTTGTGAGTTTACCCTGCTCCATCAGATTCCACCCTTCACTCCTACTCTAGTTAGTCATTCCTTAAAATGGGTGACTTGCAATTTCAGTACCATGCTGCTGTCACTTTCTGTCATTTGTTCTGGAGTTTTATTGTTTGATTACCAACTTAGGTTTTAATCATGAAGTGTCTCTGCGTATAATTATGATCATGAGTTCAAGGCACTCTCTGAGTGATGTTGGTAACCCTGTGGCTATGCATAAGTGTTGCTTTAAAAGCTAAATTAGACAGAACTCTTGTCTTGGATGTGGTGGGTGTACAATCCATATTGAAGRTAATGAAGAGGAAACTGCCTTGAGCTTGAAGGCTGCTAAAAGACAGTTTGACCCTTCTGCTGGGTGGCAAAAGGAGAATGCATGCTAAAGCCTTTCATCATTCATTGCAGTAAGAACCCCAGGGCCCCAGGTTTTTGGAAATTTTTTCTACAAGTGATAGAGACAACTTAAAGGTCAAGTGCCCTCACAGTGCCAGATCTCAGGGAACACTGAGAAACAGGCCATGGACTTCAAATTTCCCCTTGTTTAGGGTAATGCCACCTGCCACAAGTTTGATTAGAAGCTCCTGTGAACCCCTGGAAAAATCACGGTCTGCTTCTGGTAAGATCCCCTTACTCCAACCAGTGAATAATGGAGTAATTAGCACTTGAAAGGTCTCCTCTCTAAAAAAGACATTTTCCAAGCTTATCCAGAAAAAAGCCCTGCTTCAATGACTTTTGGAGGTAGTTCAGCATCATGGATGRCACAGATGACACAAGCATTACTTGGGAAGAGGTCACAGCTCAGTGCATGAGTGGTCTATGGCAAAAATAGTTGCCAGAGTTTATTCTGAATTCTGTTGGATTGGATGTTATCCTTGCTCTCCAGAAAAAAAATGTCTCCTTCTCTGAGAAGCTGACCTGGAAAGGGTTGATAGCAAAAGTGTGGTGAATTCACAGTCAAAGTGAAACCATCCAGAAAGATTTGCCAAGAAAGCTTTATACTCAACAATTTAAACTGAGCACCAAGTCACAGAATAAATAGCGCAAATCTTTCAGGACAATGATCTGTCCTGAGAATGGGCAGGTACACTCCTTGGGGCACTGCAATATTCAGCCTCTTGTTACCAATCTCAGGCTAGTGGGCAGTCATCTCTTGATTTTCATTTTTGAAAGCAATCAGCTTGTTCAGCTACAGTGAAGAAGGCTGAAAATTCAGCCTTTGACCTGTCAGCACTTTTCACCACTTCTGTCATTACTGGGAATTCAATTGACACCTGGCAAATCTGATGATCCTGTCTCTTCCTTCCCATCCTCAGTGTCATCAGGGTCATCCTGAATTCCTCTAAGAGCTTTTTTTTCTTTTTTTCTTTCTTTTTTTTTCTTTCCTTTTTTTTGGTTTTTTTGGTTTTTTTTTTTTTTTTTTTTGAAAAATGCTATGCAAGACAAATTTACTTTCTAGCATAGATACATTTTCTAAAATTTCTCCATTAGTATTATTTGGACAATGTTATGGAAGAACTTTACATTTTACTGTCCATGTGCATTTAAACTCTATGTCTTTAGTACATCTTTGTGTCTTGCTTTATTGTATTAGCTGTATCAGGAAAATAAAATCTTCACTATCTACTGAATTTGTAACCATCCCAGTTATCAGAAATGCATCCTCCTCATATAAGGGAATATATATTTATGTATCTTCCCTCAAGTAAGAGAATATGTTTTTATGCAAAGAAAAAAAAGAATGAACACTGCAYATGTAAAGGAAAAGAAAAAATTCAATATAGTGTGTCTTTAGTTAAAAAAGGTCCAGCTGAAGCAAGAAAAAGGGATTGTTTCTAATATTGCTGAAGTTTCCAATTTCAGGGTGGTCATGGTTCCAGGACAATAAAATTATTACTTTTATTTGATTATATGCCTGAAAATTTTTTAGGTCATTGCTATATGAGAGGGGTCATATTTTGAAAGCACCTCAGTGATGGAGGATCCAGCAAGAGAGAGAGAGAGGAACTAAAACTTCTGCACTGGGAATGAAGCAGAACCTTTATGTCTTCCAAAAAAACCCAACAAAACAAACCAACCCAAATAAACAAACAATCCATCCAACAACAACAAACAAACAAAGCAAAACAAAAAAACACCTGTGAAAAAAGCCATTATTCATCCACTTGCCAGAAGTGATTTACATGCTAATCCAGACCATAGAATACTMCAAATCCAAGCAGCTGCTTAACCTGGTTAAATTTTCCCTTGGCTTTATGTTCAAAGCTGATACAGTATCACGAGATTTTCAGGTCAAATACCAACTTGGATTGAAACTTAAAAGAACAATTACTTTGTGCCCAGGTGTGCTATTAGTTGTTAAAACCCTTCTGAAGTTGTCCTAAATAGTTATCTCATGGAAAAAAAAAAAACAGAAAAAAATTGCATAAGTTAGACCTGCTTTTGTGAATCTTACTGTGCAGCTCTGTATTTCATGCCATTAAGCTCTATTGTGTAGTCCTGAAAACTGAATTTAAGCTCCAGTATCTACAGTATTTTTACTTTTTAATCTGAAATCTACTTTATAGGCTGATTTTCAATTGGAACTGCTGTCTTTTGGCAGCTGTTATATCTTCTGGAAGACAAAAGAAATCTTGCAATTTACAGTAATTGTTTTGAAGTGCTTATGTTTTAAATGACGAATTATCCTTCAATCGTGTTCTGTAAATTTACAGAAATAYGTCATTTTCCTATTAATTCAAAAATAGAAATTCTTTTGTATCACAGAATATTAAGAACCTGACATGACATGCTGTCATGACCCCTCTTTTGTTTTTTACTGATTCTCTTTTGTGTGAYGAAAGCTCCCTAAACATCTCTGTGTTAAAAACATTTCTACTTTCATTTTTCTGGTGTCATATACCTCTTAGGAATTCAGGGCTGGGCTACTTTGCCTGGGTTACAGTAACTAGACTTGAACTTCTGTAATTTTATAACTAATTTCATATCRAGGTATGAGTTTTTTGACATTAAAATAACTATATCTCAGAATTACTGGTACTGGGAAAGTTGCCAAAATAAGCCACCCTTGTGTTTGTAACCAGGGACAGAAGTTACCTCTCCACCACCTTACTTTGTTTGCTGTATTGGAATGACATTGGTAGTAAATAAAATATAAGGCAAGYCTGAAGTTCCAGAAGAGTAACAAACTGGGATCTTAAAATGAGATTCTGGGTATGGGAATAAATTTCCAGCTCCTCACTGAGGCAGAAGCACACGTGTTTATAAATAATGAATTAGTGTGAAGCAGCAGTAATGAAATAATAACATGGCACTATATTAAGATGTCTGAGGTGCACTATCAAGATGTCAGCAATAACTTTTATACAAAGCTCCTCTCAMACCATGGGAAGAATATAAACCCTGCATCAGCAGCTATAACTTAGATATCCATTACCCATTACAAACCTAAATGCATTATGATCAGTAGGTCAAATAAAACTCCCAGGCAAACTTTGAATACAGCAAGCATGAAATAACATCAAAGGGAGCAATGGCTGAGGATGAAAGGAATCTTTGTTATAGTGAGACAATCAAAGACTGTTCTCTCATGTCAGCAGTCAGCTTTTGGAAAGTTGGTCAGAACAAATAAATTTTAGTATTGCAGGCTGCTGCACGTGGCAGGAAGTCTAGCAGGTAATGATGAGCATCCATATAGAATTCRTACACAAGGATGACAAACTCCAAGGTCACAGCAATGAAATGGGCAGAAATACAAACGCAAAGGGTTTGGGAAAGAGCCAAAACAAAGCATGAATAATATAAAAGTCACTRCACTTGCAAAAAACATTGGCAAAAATTTAATTTTAATTTGGGAATGGCAGGTGAAGCTTGCAAGGATTTCAGTGCCATGTCACACAGTGTGTGTAACCAGTGATATCAACACTTACAACAGTAAACATGTAAATAATGTTGTGCTTTCTGTAGTAAACAAGAAGGATAATGTGGTCCCTTTTGTTGCAGAGAGSTTGACACTTATTAAGTATATTGTGATCCCTTGCAAGCGTGACTCCTTGGAAAACCACTCTTGATGTGAAGCTGCAGCTTCTCCCTTGGAGTAGRTGATATTGCAATTCATGGCCCTGAGTCAATTTTGCAGCCCAGGCTGATGTGTGCTGATTTCCCATTCCATATCCTACACTGCATATCTAACACTGTCCTTATGTAGAAAAACCATACAACACAGCCTCATGCCAGCAGAATATWAACTCCTCTGAGGTGATAAAATTCTCGTGTAGCACTGCCTGTAAGTGAGGCTTTGCCTGGAAGATGTGTGACAGTTTGCAGGAACTTTCAGCCCACTCTGGCAGTGAACATTCCTGACACATCAGGCCCTAGAAAAATGCAGCTGTGACTGATATTTCCCTCTGTGTCCTCAGCTGCAACAAAGCTGTCCTGGACTATTAGTGCTGCTTTCCAGGCTTCACTAGGGGAAGGTCTCAGTCTGTGTGAAATGGCTTGGACCAAGCCTACCTAAATGACAACCTAAAGTTTACATGGGGATTGTGGATGACGTATGCACAGATGTCAACTGGAAAAAAAAATTAAGGAATGGAAACAATATTTTTTTTCAAACATGGGAAAAAGTGGGGGAAAAAAAATCACTGAATATAATTAATGGACATTTAATGGAGTGAGTCCAAAATACGTTCATGCTAATTAAAATTTTTGTGTTTAGCTGCATAGCCTTAAACTTAGGAATCTTTTTATACCATCCCCCCACACATTCACACCTTAACACCATTATTGTCTGTGGTGGCCAGTGCAAGTACAGTTGATTTAATAAAAAGTCCATAAATGGAATTGTAAGATGGTTCCAAGGCCAAATTCCAGACAGGAAGCATCCAGAGTTTTCACAATTTTCAGATCTGTATTGACAACAGTTCCACTGTCTCAGATTTTCCCTGATAAATAGAAATTTTTCCTCAGATTTTTCAAGACTGAGGGTTGCACGATACCTTTTAAAGATTTTATTCTTATAAAAAGCACCACCTCAAGCATACAAGGCTGGAGACTTAAACAGGGAATGTTGTACTTGTTATGTTTATAAACAGCTTTTAATATACTTAGTTCTGGTGCCTGTGGCCAAATGCTCTAAAAAGATAAATGTGAGAGGAAAGTTGTTACTAGAAATTATTACTTAGATCTACAGATAAAGCTGCAAAAAATGGACAAGTAAACCTTTCCTCGGGTCTCAACTAGAGGGCAGCACTAATTTGGAAAAATTCCAATTATTTTGTTAGTTTTATGTGAAGACAGACTTTTAGAGTTATTTGTTGAAGTTAAAAGTATCACTATAGGATTCTTTCTACTGTAGACATTTTGGTGGCTGGAAATGGTAATCCCAAACTATAGGAAGACAGTATTTTTGGGCTACYTTGGTCAAAGGGAAAACTACTGACAGTAAACCAACTTGCACTTAGTGAATGGAATAGAGCTTATAGGATGATAAATGGAAATTCTGTGATTGTTTCTATCCTGATGGCTGTGTGTTGGTTTTGGTCTTCCAGATATTCCTTCAGGCATGTCCTTCCACAGAGCATTAGGAAAGCCAAAAGCAAGATTTCATTTCTACTGAATCCATATCAACACATCTTTTCTCCAATATTTGAATGCCTAAGGAAGTAAAAATTTACTTTCTCAATGCCAAAAACAGCTCAGGAGATATCTGTATTCCACATATATTCAAGCTCCTATAAATAAATTTCCATGGCCCTGCACTTTTTAGCACTAAGCAGAATCACCAAACAGATGGGTAAAATTTCAGTTCTGCAAATTAAGTGTTTCAGTGCATGGTTAAGGATTGTAAGTGCTTCTTTCTTGAAAGTCTTTTTATCCATCCCAGAAGTGCTCTGGCATGCTAGTAAAGAAAAAAATTGAATATGTACATAGAAATATAAAAATACATTTCAAATAGTACACATTTATGCAAATCTTAGGAAGGGAGAAGGAACTGAAGCAGAACTAAATATTCATTGCTGCTGCTCCTCCCCCTTCTTTTTTAAGATCAAGGAGCTGTGGCTTTCTACTCATCTCCTCAGAATAAACAGTTTTAGATATACTGACATAGTTTTCTCTGCTTTAAAAGACAGCAGAAAAGCTGTGACAACCTCAGCAAGAAATCTTATTCTAGGAAAAAGCCTTGAGTGGTGCCTTTTTCTAAAAGCTTAATGTGGGACTAGATGCTCTTGAAGGTCTCTCCCAACCTTGATGGACACGTGACCCTGTGAAAAGAATCCTCTGAAGGAGAARAGATATCAAATCCATTTGAACAGCATAACAAATAATCTCTACTCAATATATGAGTGTGATATATAATTATTTGCTGGCTACCTATAAGAAGGTTACCTAAAGAATAAGGAAACTACTACCTGCAAACTTCAAGCAGCTGAAAATAGTTAACCTTTAATTAAAAATCCCTTCACTTAATTATAAAAGGAAGTACCTGGGGTTTTTTTCAGTTCCCCTGTAATGCTGCAAAGGTGAGGATTTAGCCTGTCAAGAGGAAACATTTTTTTTTTTCTAAAAAAGGACATTCTGTGGGAGTTTAAGTGTAAAGTGTATGAAGTACTGATTTTTCCCCTCCTCCTTTTAATAATTAGAGGTTTTTAGATGAACAGAATTATTGTTTCCCTGTCAACATATATYTCCTAATTTCTTTATACTTGGATGTTTTAGGGGCTCTATTTTCTAAGTGGTTTGTTAATTCCAGTAGATAAGAGGAATTTAATTCTAATTGTAAGATGAAAGCAAAATTGGGAAAGCACGTTTCCTATGCTGAAGCTTGTGAATATAAACTCTYAGTGTATTTGGTTTGGGGTGGTTGAGAAGTAATGTGCTTTCTGTGCTGCATAGAACTCCAAAGTTTGTGCTTGATTTGGGGAGCCTGTTACTCCTATGGGCATAAAATAAATCCTGCTCAGCCATAAAGGACAGAAAGGAAATGATTAAGGATTAGTGATTCTAAATGGTAAGTAATAATTACAGTTTTTATTCTGAGCTGATGAGACTCTTCTAGAAATTTTCTCCTTCTCTGCTGTGGAAGGCCTACGATCCATGCCATGGCTGAGATGGAATTGTGAATCCAATCATGACTGGATCCCCTTTTGCCTGCTGAGATTTCAATGTGGGCTTCTTTTGTTAGGAGTGTGTTGGCTTTTTGGTCTGCAGATAAAAGTGTTTTCAAGAGAGTAGCAGTGGCACTTGGGAGGAAGCTCTGTCAGGTGTGTACCATGGCCCTTGTGCTCAGGAGTAACAAGCTGAGTAACATCTATTATTAGCATTTCAACTACTTAATTTAATATTATATAAAATTAATTAATATAAGATTAAATTTTATATTATAATATATTCAATGATATAAATATAATATCTAACGATATATTATTTAATTTCATATTAAATAATATCAATTTAATATAAATTTAATATTGTTACCATTAGCATGGTAATTGTAAGCCAACTTAGCCATTATTTGKTGGGCTGTGTAAATGGCTCAGGAGCTGTGGAAGTGGTGTCACAGCTGGATGCTTTGACTCAGCATTTTCCTGCAGACTAGAAGGCRACAGCATTTCCTTACAGATGGTGACAGTGTATTTTGCTGTTCAATGTTTTCTGTTTTTCCTTTCTGAACCTGGCTATGGAGCTGGGATGGTGTTTTTTCAAGACCTGGGGGGAAGTAAAGCTATCTGGTTTTCAAGTGGGCAGATGCAAAGATGAGAGGAGATCAGCTAGTTCTGTTCTAGATGCAGTTGCTGTGGAGAGATAACATGCTAATCAAAAGGAAACATGTGGCCAAACCTATTTCTGTGGAAGTTGTGTGTAATCACAGCATGCACATAACACAACTAACATTCATGCATGCTGATAATCTGGCTAGAATTAATAGAATTGRGTAAATTTGCTAAAATGTCACCACTGTGAGTAAGTACGTCAAGCTGAATGTTTTTCACATCTAGGGTCTCAATTGTTATTTCTTTTTGAACTTTGCAGTACAGATTGTATAATATTACATTTCTTTTAAGTGAGTGTACCTCAATTACTAGTTGAAAGAGGAACCAACAAGAGTAATTTAGCCAAGACAGCAGTCAGTATCTTGTGTGATTTCAAATTTGCCATGCTAGATGTAAATAGTGGAGAAWGCCAGTGTCAGCAAAACATGGAACAAACAGGATATTTTTATGATGGGTTCCAGCAAGGGACAATATACTTATTAACTTTTATTGGACTTGAGATGAAAGAACTCAGACAGGAATTTAGTAAAATCTGTAGAAATMTCCCCTCTCACCTAAAACTGGTATTTTTTTCACTTATCAGTAAATAAATAAGTTATACCTCTCAATATTTTTATAAGTCAGAGTTACTTGTTTACAAGTTACTTACTTTGGCAGTGGACTGTTCCTTCATAGATATTTGCCTGACTGTGATGGAATAATAGTTATACTGGAAGGTATGTAAGTCAGCCTTAAAATTAAAATGTGGTGTTTTCCCTAAAACAAGCTGCTGAAGTGAAAAAATGGTCATACAAACATGCAGCTGCAGAAGGRCAGGCAAACAGGATGATGAAAAGCAATGCCTGAGAGAGACAATTAGAGGAAGTGTTTTGTATCAACACCCAATGTCCTCCCCAGCCTCCTGTCAGCTTCTTTTAATAATTCTGAAGAGATCAGGGACAACCCAACATAAACAGGACCATCAAGTCTTCATGTAATTTTMTCAGTTAAAGAATTGCCTAGAAGAMACAACTTTGCAGCTTATTTTTAGCAAAAGGAAACCTGAAACAGGTAGCACAATTCATAGTGATTAGAATGCATAAGGGATTACTAATGTGGAAAACAATCTGTGCTACCTCTGTTTTTTCCTGTTTGCTGCARTATGTTGGTCTCTGGAGTTATTTCATGAGAGCAGCTGTCCAATAAGGTTATTCACCTAAAGTTTTGTAATGCAGATTAGTACTGTTCCAACAAGACAACAGGAAGTACAGGGCCAACTTTTGATGTCATTACCTTAAAATTGAAAACTTTTTTTTTCTTCTTTCCACCTAAACTACATGTCCTTTACACCACCAAGAATTGAAGTACTGGCTGTGGTGGGATGAAATACCATGGAGCATGACTTCAGAGTAAAATCACAGCTGAAGATTTCTGACCTAGTTGAAGATTGCAGGGAGGAGTTGGATAAGACAACTCTKAAAGGTCCCTTCTAACCCAAACTATTTTAGATAGTATGGAAAAGGGAGCTAAGGAGCCTGGAGTCCAGTTGGTGCTATTTTATTATGTGTTTCTTGAAGTGAGTTGCATCTCTACTAATTTCAGTACTCTAAAATAAAAGTTAGTTGTATCTTTTAAGATTTTAGGGACATACTAATCAGTGGTAGATTCTACAATGATTGAGACTCAGAAATAGGGACTGAAAGATTATTATCCATTGGGAAAAATATAGGCTTAGATGACTCTGAGGTTTTTTACAAAATCACTTTGAATCACATAAAGAAAGAGGAATACCAGTGGAGAAATGGTGTAATAAAATGTAACCAAATATTATCTTTAAATATACCTATAAAATAAATGTGATGAAAAGACTTAGACATTTATGAAACTCATGGAAAATTAATCAGGAAAGTGGTGACAGAAATGTGGTATTTCATGCTGTTGGCATAGTAGCTACATAAATTAATTACTCYTGAAGTGGTATGCTTTGTGTACTGCACTATAGTGCAATATCAAATTAATTCCCTCTGAGATGATTGGTTGCTTGTGATTTACACAATCACTTGAGTACCTTCCAAATGTATAATTTCTGGGAAGATGGAGAGTTCCCAAGCACACTGCAGGAACAGACTGCCCCATCAGTGTGAAGCAGCATTTCTAATTCCTGTTTCCATGGGGTGATGGGGTGAAACAAGGTAAATGAGAGCATGATTTATAATTAATACCTGATTTCTAATGTTTAAAAACAACTCTCAAGTGCATGTTCCTTGAGATGGGCTGGCAGGAGTCGTAACTAAGGTCTCAAAGGCATCTGAAGGGTCTGGTTTTGGTACTCCTGCTGGTAACAGCTGTAGGATGGCAGCAGTGCAGTGGGGACAGCCCATCACCTTGAGCCCACTGCTTTTGTGGGTCATTTAGGATAYGGCACATGGATCAGTCTTGTTACACAGAAGATAAACTGTGTGCATTCCACAACAGTCTTGCTCAACTCCCCAAACTGATATTTAATGCTGCAGAGATCTGCTAAATAATAGACTTCTGCATTTAAACCTGAGCATATTGGTGTAAATTTTTTGTCAAACAGTTTTTCATCAGTGTTTTCCAGCAGCTGTAATGATAGCAAGAAATCTAATTTTGCAGTCAAAAGCAAAAGGGTGACAAAGTCCTGTACTTTATCTGAAGGACTGTTTGTAACTTTTTTCTGAACAATGCTTTTTTAAGACAATGGCCTAGATGTGTCCCTTGGAGACTTTTAGCCACCAATGCAAAATGGCACAATGAATTCATGCTTTGAAAACTGGAGTGTGTGAATGAACCTTCCAGCACACTGGATGCATTTCTGCTTTGCATAATGAACCTTAGTAGCTCAACTCAGGAATGTTTCTTTCTTTAAAAAAAAAGAAAAAAAAAAGTTTTGGAATTAACAGTATTGGTTAATAGACAACTTTCTGTACTGGCCACATCCAAGCCAGGCTGTGCAATCAACAGGAAAGATAAGAAGGTCAAACAGGAAGAGCTGTGCTGGAGTCAGTTTTGAGCAGAGCTGAGGAAGGCAGGGATCTGCCTGCTCTTTACCAGCATGTTACAGTGGATCAGACCTGGAAAAGGTAGGGAAAGTCCTGGGCTCTGTGTCTACATCTCCCTCTTTTGCTCTACTCTAGGTGTTTGTGGTCTGGTATTTGACTGTGGTATTTGACTATTTTATTGTCAATGTGTTGGAATTGCAGCCAGTTCAATGGGTAATTTCAGTAGTGTTCTGTTCTTTGGTGTGCCCATAATGAAATCACTGGAAAATATGTGTAAATGTGATCTGTCACAGTTATGAGAACCTGCTGGGATTTTCTGTGCTGCTCTGTTTCCCCCTTTCTCCTAGTGTGGTGTCAGCTGGGCTGTGATTCAGTAGCAACAGCTCCTACTTTATTTCTCTGCATTATCTGCCACAGGCCAAGTTCTGTCACATGTAGCACTCGGAATGCAGTACTGAGATTCACAGATGCCTTTTATAGTTTTCTAACACTGATCTGATTTTTACTTTAAAGCATCTCTAGAGTTTATGCTTATTTTTAAGCAGTTATGAGATGGTAGATTTTATTCTCCAATTTTCCATGCCTAAACTTGGAAATTTTGGTGCTTTTAGAGCTGTGTTGAGGATGGAAAATATATTTCAGTGCTACTGAGATATAGAGAAAATTAATCATAGAGAGGGCTAAAGCTTTTAAAGGTATCTATTGGCTCTCTGAAGCTTGCTAGGGCTTTTTTGTTTGTAGACCAGCTGGGAACAATGATACCTATTGCAACATAGTTTAGTTAGCAATTCTCAGTAAACACAAGTTACTTCTGTGATAAATTAGTCAATCTTCCATTTTTGGAAAGCACTCAGATTCCTAAGTTTGTTTACCCTGATTATAGATTTGCCTATCTTTATGTGGAATACATAAAATCTGCTGCCTAATATGGATTTTTTTTTCCTTACATTTATGCCTGTGACTGAATTTCATAGAGATCAAGTCTCCTTTTCCTTAGATTTACTCTCTAAGGAAAAAGTTTGTAATGATCTTGGCTTTAAGATGTTTGTAGCCTAACACAGAAGATGTGAAATGTTAATTGGAACTGGAAGGAAGGAATAAAATAACTACTCTAGCATCAGTTTGGGAAAATGACCTAGATTAACTTAGGGCAGTACAGTTGCAAGACAGGTCCTTAGTAAGTCATTAGTACATTTTCCTGAGGCTCCTAGAGGGAAGATGATGAATGAAAAAAATATTGTATTGCATACCGGTTTTAGGCAGCTAGTTTGAATAGAGCTCATTTTTGTATACCAGGTCCTAGTCTCAGAAATATTTCTTTTGAGAGAGAGAGAATCTGGTGAATCAGTGAATGTTATTGGTTTTCTCCTTCAACACCCTTTTAATGGGAATGAATTGGTGTTCCTGTCATCCACAACACATCTTAAAATAATAAAAAAAGGCAGGGGAGAAAAACAACCCTCAGCCTACATGGAAAATCTTGAGCTATATGTTTTTCTTCTGATTAGCTGGGCTTTGAAAACACTCAGCAAAAAGGAAGCAGCAACACACAGAAAGGCACGATAAAGAAATCATTCTGGTTAACTTCCAGAAGGAAAAATAGTGTCTCATTTCCCCCTGATGTCCAACAGCTGTTGGATACTGTCCTTTCCTGTCTGCTGTGCCCTGAGAAGGGACAGGGAAGGTGGAGTGACCTTCTGAGCCTCACAGGCCTGGACAGGGGCAGCACACAGGGCCCTTGGACACATTTCCAGTGTCCAGGGAGGACACCAGGGCACCCAGGAGCAYCCAAGGTGTTGAGCTGTCCAGCATCTCCTGCTCCTCCCTCTGCTGCCTTGGAAACTGAGCCTCCCCCTGAGSAGTGGGGAGAGTCACATCTTGACCCACATGGCTTTCATTTTGAGTAGAGGTTGGCCCTGGGTTCAGAAGAAAAGGAAGATCACTAAGTTTTATGGCCAACATCCTGCACCAAATATGAATTTTTGGAGCAAAAATGCCTCAAAAAGCATGAGAAAAATAGTTTTTTCTAAATTATAAATAAAATTGTTAGTCAGCACACATAGTCTACACATAAATGTAGATTGCAAGAGCTAGTTAGAGATGACAAAATATGGTGAGTGATCTTTACTCTAGAACAAGATCTTTGTTCTAGAAGATCTTTATRTCTTACTAAAGATSTTTACTCTTGAAGAWCTCAGTCTTGTATTTGTTACTAWCAACAAATGATTCGTTGCTAATTTACCATTATACTTACTAGCATCATAGGTTTATGAAGAAATCTCAAATAATGAGTGACTAAAACACTGCAGCTTAGTATTTTCTAATGTTATTTTATATTAGATGAATGTTGTTCTCTGGTTCTGTGCCATTAAATCTGCTTTAATTTGAGGTGGAACAATTTAATAGTTGAGAAAGCATCAGCATAATAAATAGGATAATTATACTGTAGCTTTGCTTATGTGTCTTGGGGTACTTAYGTGACAGTTAAAGGCAAATGATAAAAGTACAGGGATTTAATGTAAATTTCTATGAAATCTTTGTCACTTAGGACAAATTTGTGTCAGTTAGGATACACTTAGATGCCAGATAAACATTCAAAAGGGCCTAAGTAGACAAGGGCCTAGTTATGGGAAAGTTTACTATTTTGTTCTCAGTACTTACACAAAGCCACATGGGTTGACATTTGGTGGTAAGGCAAACAGTGAAAATGGAAAAGAAATCTGTAGAGGAGAACATGACTGCTAAAAATATTTGAGGTTTGAGTTTCTCTTCTGTGCATGTTGGAAGAACTGAGAGAAAACATACATAAGGACATACCTGTTTTGCTTTTCTTTCACTCATTCTGATATTTTTCCCTTGGCTTAGGCTCCATGACTGAATCTTCTTAAACAGATTATATCCATTTTGATTTGTTCAGACGTCCTACTTGCTCTTGTAGCACCAAGGTTTCTAAATTCATTCACAGACCTGCATATATGTTACTCTTACCCACAGAAGCTGATGCAGAAGAGATGAAAAATTTTATCAGTATCTCTTCTCCAATTCAACTGAATTCTAATAATTCCAGTCAGAGTTTGTTTTCTTCCTAAATTTTGTGCAGGATGATATTTTTGCTTGTGGATAGGAGCTTATGGAAAAAATGAATAATCTGAACACTGAATTTCATTTCTGGGATTAAGGGTAATCCTGATCTAAAAATAACAACTGTCTTTGGATTCATAGAACAATGTAATTTAAACAACATCTTCAGGAACATCCTATTTACATCTTCATCAACAGAACATACTATTATTTACGAAACATATGCAGAAAAGTATTTAATTTCTAAGTGTGAAAATTGGAATGCATTACATATAGTCCTGGTACAGTAATGAAAAGAATGGTGTTAGCTACYGTCATTACTTCAAGGAAAAGATCAGCTATATAAATGGAAAAACAGGTCCCTGGCAAAGTGAGTTTGGCCTTTGGAAGGCCTGTATTTTAATCATTTATAACTAGGTCATCAAATCTGATAGGCAGTTTTTCAGTGTCAACCAAATATGATAATTCAAATGTTCTTTTGTGAGAGAAGGGATAAAAATTACTTGTATTTGMGTTACTACCTCTGTTTTGTAGGTGCATATATGAATTTTTACACATAGCTTTATATAGAGAACTGTGATGCAGCACCAAAAGCATCTTTTGAAAGTCAGCTTCAGCACTCTGATGGGCACTTTTGAATAAATGGCAAAATGGGACAATGAAAACATTAAAGCAAAATCCAGCCTAGATTTCTTCATACTTCATTAACTTGTGGTAGATCTGGTTATGATTTAATTCTCTGAGCTGGTCATACAACCTGTAACTATACCTCATTAATTTTCTATAATTGCATAACTTGCCTAGGTCTATATATAGTTCACTGTTTTTTCAAGAAGTGCTCATCTGGGGCAAAGGTTTCCATGTCCGTAAAGGAGTAGGAAAGTTGTGCAGACAGATCCTCCCTTGTCCTGTGTACCTGCTTACCCTGGCAGGCTGTTGGCAGCTGTTGTGCTGCTCATGTTGGTACTTGGTTTGCTCAGGGTTAGGGATCTATGATGTGAAGCTTGGAGGGCAAGAGGTGTTGGAAGAGGCAGGGTTGTGAAGAAAAAAGCCAGAAACATGTGCTTTGGGACACTTCATTGCATGGTAGATGGAGAAGTGAGACATTTCTTGACCAGACTGAAGGCAGATCATAAGTGGATACTTGGTGACCAGGCACTAGTCTGAGGCTTTAGCAGAGCAGGAGTGCATCTTTCATCTACAGCTTCAGATTTAACCAGTTTCTGCTGGAAAACAAGYGAGATGAAATTTTCCAAAGATGACAACCTTGGACACTCATCATGAATGTAGCTTGTTAATAMGTAGGGCTGGAGTAAACACAGAGGAATTCAGATTTAATCCAAATGACAGGACTAAAGCAAAATCTATCCTGTGCCTTTATGAAATCACTTAGACACATGTGAAAGCCCACTGAGAAGTGTAAATATCAGTGGGTATGTTCTGGCTCCATGAGTCACATCCTTTGCAGATGCTTTGGCTGGTGGTCTGGCTGCATCTTCCTGACCCTGAAGTAGCTTGTGCCCAAGAAATGGGATTGCARGACACCTCACCTTGGTGACTGCAGGAAGCAGTGAAGCTTGCAGCCACTTGTACTCTAATTCAATTTCTATTCCTTCTTCCTGATCATGCCAAATGGAGTCTCTCTGCCAGACTCAGCCTCTAGCTTCAGCAGGGCTTCATTTTTCTGCTTTGCTGCAAAGTAATACTTGGCTCTTTGGATGTCTGTCTTCCTGCACAGTGAGCTCCTGTGGAGGATTCATTCTTTAGCTGAATTTATATAAGCCTTCTTTGTTGTTTCATTTCAGCATGCAGTACTTGTTCCATTCTTGTCACCTTTAGAAAATGATGTTTTTCCCCTGCAATTCCTCTGTTGATGTGAATGATGTTATCCCTGGGAGGCTCTGCTTTATAGCTGGCCAAGAACAAATAATTAGCAGTGGGCACAAGWACATTTCACTTCAGGCCTTGGATTGTTGCAGTTAGCCAAGTCTGTTGCTTTGTTCCTAAAGCAGTGATGCCACCTCATTGCAAGAGCTTTTTCTGGGATAAATTTGGGTGTTACACAACAGTTCCTCTGAAAAAAGCCTATAGCAAAATTCTTTAATCCATATTACAATTAAAAAGAACTCCTGCAGGAGAGGCACAGCTCTTGAATGTGTTCATCTTTTCTGATGCTTTTTTAAAAAAATATCATTGATTTTTTTTTTCCCTTTCAGGTTGTTGCTGATGTTAATTGTGTCACTGTGAGGAACTTCAAATTATGGAGAGTTTGGCAGGTGGCACGTCTATGCTCAGCACTAACGCCATTGTCCCTGCTCTGGAGGGAGAGCAAGACAGGARCCTGGAGAGGGAAGGAACAGAGCAGGAAATGTGCAGGTGTGACTGCAAACATGTGGAGAGCAATGCTGCCATCAGCACCCTCAGAGACGGAGCTGGGATGGACACGCTGCAAGAACAAATGGGTGAGACCTCAAACAACACATCCTGGTRCCTCTGCTCCTGGCTTCTCCTTGTGCTTGAATTACTGGGTTTTTTAAATAGTGCACAGGCTGAGAACTCTCCTGTGTTTTTCACAGAATCACAGAACCCAGATGGGCTTCTTTTGGAATACAGAAAGCAGCTATGTTTCCTCCATAGAAACATTGCACAGATTGGACTATTGAACAATCTACATTGAAATTCACTTGGGGCAGGCAAATGGATTATCTTTTAGTAAGATAAGAAGAGATGAAAATTATCAGAACCCAAGAGCCAGGGTACTGAAATAGAAGTTCTTTTTCTAGCACTTTTTGTTATATCTGTAAGATTCAGAAGCCAAGTTTCTATTTTAATAGTTTAAGTTCCTTTGTTATCAGAGGTGTAGTACTGCCTTTGTGCAAAAAAAAAAAAATCTCCTTTGTGGGGTAAAATCAGAAGGACCTTTTGGGTAGAGGAGTGGAGGGACATAGGTAGGTGGCAATRGCCAGGCTCTTAGTTTACAGTAGGCTCAATAGTGTTCTTAATRTGAAAATACTTCCAAAAATCATGGACAAAAACCTGTTTCATTTAAAAGTATATGTCCTGTGACTTGTTCAATATCTTTCTGTTCACAACTGCAACAACTCTGACATCAAAGACCAGGTACAAGCATCCCAGGGCAGTATAAAGATGCTCTTTAGCTTTTCAAGAAGTATGCAAGACATTCCACCAAGTAGGAGTTTAATATTAAGTTTTTGAACCTAATTATAGTACTTTAAAAATTTTAAACATACTATAAATACAGTTTGAATAACTCTTACCTTTTCACTCAAATTTAACGGCAAACTCTTATTTGAAATTAAACTGACGAGTAATTCAAATGCTTGCTGATAGCCTTTGCCTTTTCCTGAAAGTCACAGAAATGGATGTTAATGTCTYGATAACTTCTCAAGGAAAGTTACAGTTTTAAATATCAAAATAATAGTGATAAAAGTTCACATATCTAAAACAAATGCTAATTTATTTTTCTTATCAACTATTAAATTATTATAAAAATAATAACATATCAACTATTAAATTATTATAAAAATAATAACATGTTGTCAAAGTTTTGACACCTTCTTGTTTGTAATTGTGACTAAAACCAGAAAAAGCAGAACTACAGGTAAGTCTGGTTCCAGAAGCTCTGGGGGACTTAAATTTAAAACATTTCCTAAACACAGTCAGCCTGCTCTGTGGTGAGCTTATTACCAAATTTCTAGTTAAAAACAAACATAATATAGTCCATATTAAGGAAATTAAAAAAACCCCAACCCCAAAGTTTCTGTCAAACACCCAACAAAGACCCTACAAAACTAAAGYGTGTGGGGATTTAAATTTCTAGTTTGAGCATGTGCTAGTAGTGGGCCTTAAAGACCATGTTTTTAGTGCTTACTTCCTTTCTTTGTGAGATGGGAAAACTCTTTTTATGTATCCTTATTTATTTGCATGACTTTATTAATGTAACATTCATAGATGCACTTGAGGGAAGATGCAAAAAGACTTGGAAATTACCATGCCCTGCTATATTACAGGGTTTATTTTAAAAGCAGAGCTTCATAGGATAATGTCKTGGGATACATGAAAATAGCCTCAGAAATTTTCTAGAAAAAATGAAAGATCTATTTCTCTTTTATTCTTAGAAATATGAAGCCTTGTCCTCACTCCCTTGCCCAAGAAGCCTTGAGAGAATGGAAATGGTTGTTTTATCAGCATGAAAATATATCATTCCACAAAAGAGAGGAAGAAATATGGGTTAAAAGAAAAAAAAGCAGATTACTATTAATACAAAACATACCTTATTTGTGATATTTTCCTGAAACTTCAAATCACTTGATTTTACAGTACCCTCTCACAAGTATTACATACACATATAACAGATGAAGAGTTGTTTTTCTCTATGTATTAATTGGTACAAGGCACAGCAATTTATACAACTGAAGCATCAGTGGGGAGCCATTTTTAATACAGGTGCAAGGGAAGAGAAAATTAGGTCTGACCCTTGCTTTCTCCCAAATGAGAATTCTGTTTCCTGAGAACCTTTCCACCAATCCCCCATCTTGAAATTTCACATCAAAATGATGCAATAAAGATTTAATTTCCCCCTCTAGCCCAGGAGGAAAGAAATATTCTGCAGACTTTTTGTGGGGTTTGGGAATTATGTAGCAGAAAGGGGAGAAAACAGTTATTCTGTCTTAGAAATTATCTGATGCATCAAATGCTTTGAGAGCATGGGGTATTTTGCTGGGCTTTTTTCAGGGTGCTTTAAATGACTTAGAAAAGGCACATAACYATTCCTTTCATTTATCATAATAGAGTGTTCTCCAAGTGAAAAATGCATGAATGTCAGTTCAAGGACTCTTCCCAGTCAGGCAGAGAATTTTCCAACTGGTAAGGCATTTTTTCTCCCATCCTCTCTTTATATTATAATGATTTTCTCACAGCTTACTTTTTATTTTTTGAGACAACTCAACCATGTCTACATTTGCAGTCAACACTCCTGTAAGTTTTATAATCTATTTCATGGCAGCTGTGAAGTGACCAACTTATACATAAGATTTGTTGAGAATTTCTCACAAAAAGGCAGAGCAACTGCTATAAAAAACAGAAATAATTTATGTACTATATTATACTGGTTACAAAAAAATATAAAGAGAAGCAAATAAAAAGTTCATAGCTTATTTTATATATGCCTTTAAATCCTTCAAATGTCTTATCTTTTAAAATYTGTGGCCTTTCCAAGTATCTATTTTTGTTGTTTTAATGTTGTATTTTGAGTGAAGTGTCAATTGAATGCAGTTCTTTAGTAAGTGGGTTCAGTAGGCTTCACCTCTGGAGGGCTCATGGCAGGAACTGTGAATTGAGGGTCTTGGCACATTTCCCTTCTTGTGCCATCAAAACCAGCACKGAGCTGTTCCCTGCTCTCTGGCTTGACCTGAAAAATCACTTCAGTGGCAGGCAGTCTTCCCCAGGCATTTGGTTATTTCTAGTCAAATTATTTGTGCTTTATGTACCTTCCTATCTTGCTTTGTACAGAATTTGGGTTCTTTGCAACTGGAGTCAGGGCTCACAGAAGCAGACTAGAGATTATAATGGGGTTTTAGACAGTATTTAATCTGTAAAAAGCATTATTATAGGGTATTTTTGACAGAACTAGCTGTATTTCTGTTGTTTTAATTCAATCTAATAATTCTTTCATTAACATTAACTTTTCTAAAGAGTTAGATTGTGTCTCTACTATTATTTATAGATAAATCTACTATTATTTATATATAAATCTACTTCAGAACCAATTTGGTTAAGTAAAATGAATGTATACATTTTTAAGTCAGTCTTCTCTTGTGCCAGTATGTTTTTATGTTTTCAGGTGAAATGAAAAGGTCAATAATTCTACTCTAGCAGTGATCCAAACAACATTCAGAGACTCTATTTTGTGTTCTTTCTACTAAAAATTGACTATATGACCACAGCTTAAAGGGAGAGGCCTTGTAATTCAGTAACACAGGTTTATATTTCTGAGCCACCCTTCCTGACCTTAAAGTAATGAGTAATTTATGCAACTCATGGTAAAACTCCTGGAGACATGCATAGGAAACCCTCTGAAAACAGCAYATTAGACTAGAATGTGAAAACCATTTATTTTACTGGATTAAAATATGAAACTCAAAGGCGGTGGAATATTTTAGTATGCACAACAGTCCCATATTGCTGGAAGTGTGACCTATTTACATACTTTGCAGTTGGAATTCTTCCTGACTGGGTATTATTGGCTTATATGTGCCCATCTGTGTGTCTGAAAATTTATGATTTACTGTTGTTGAGCTAAATTAATAAATTAATGTGGAATAAAAGCAGCTTTATCAAAGATCCTCTTTATGTGAGAGAAGCTGGAGCTGTATGCTTAGCTGTAGTAAAAGCTTCTCATAAAAAGGTGCCAAGAGCTTGGGAATAGGTATCTAGCTGCTTTCAGATGTGCTGGGAAAATTATCTAAGTGAGCTTTTGGTTGGACCATTTAACTTGGTTGATACTGTTCAACCAGCTTAGTTGAGAAACAGCTTTTACAATGTTTGATTTATAAAAGGCTTCTGAAGCAGAGGGGGTGACATTATCAGATAGCTATGAAATTAAGAGTAGCGTGAAGTTTTGTAACATGCTCAACTATTTGTTGTTGTTCAAGGGTTTTTTTGTGATGGCAGTATCTGTTTGCTTTTATTTCTGATATGCATGGAATATTTGGGAATCTGAGCATGTTTCCAATGCCCAGAGCTGTCTCAATTGATAAATTACCAATCTACTTGCTTTTTTYYTTTTTTTTTTCCTTCTTCATCTATAAATATCGGTTGTCTCTCAAAACTGTTTCATGCTAGGCTCCTATGTCTGCAGGATAACAAAAATGTAAAAGACTATGCAGTAGMTCAGTGTACTGTGTGCCTGTCTCTGAAACTGAAAAAATATATCTTAATGTGTATTCTAAGATTWTGAGGCTTTTTCTGGTTCTCCAAAGCTGATTCACAAAGCTTATAGTACTGAAAATGGATATCCTCCTCCAGATATCTCCTTGAAGTTAACAATGGTCAAAAGAAAGAGTGGATGTCCTGATCCCAGGCTCCAAAGACAGCTCAGAGGGCAGCTCCGTCTTCTGGAAAATGACAGCAAGGAGGTGATGACTGTCTTCAGTGTAAGTCAATTGCTTGGAAATTGTTTTATTTATTCAGATTATATCCCCTGTGTCACTGAAATAATCTTCCAGGTATTTGGGTCCTATTTCCAGCCACATGCTGGGTATTTGAATTTGAGTGACCAGTCTCCTGTGGCCCAGAAACATCTAGGGGCTTTAGAAATATTGAATTATTGAAAAAGACTGGAACATCAAATTGATATAAAATAAATAAACAAACACACCTTAATAAGTAATTAAATGAGTTCATTTTAAAAATTTKCTGCTTTCATTTACATCAAGGGTAATAATGGGGCTTTGATTTATTTTAATTTGCCCTTGTATTGACTCATCACTTTAGCTTSTAGACACCTGGAGTTATTTTGCATGCTAATTTCCTGGGAATATCACTGCTAAGCCAGAGAGGAAGTCTGAAAGAGAATAGCCTAAGCATTGGACTTCCTAGAGCTAAATGACCATGACTTTAAATAGCATGCAATTGTTGGCCAAATTTTATTACTCTCAAATTTTTTTTGTACATGGGAAACCTGTCCTCTACAACCAGTGAGGTTAACTTTCAATAAAGGTTAGTATCCTCCTTCCTCTTGGAGAAAAAAAAAAGGAATTATACCATTTATCCTCTGGTGTCTTTTTTTTTTGTCTGTGCCATGGGTTCCAGACTCCTCCACTAGCAAACCAAACTAATGAAATCTTAATTAGTTATGGTTTTTGACTAATACAGACACATGTTTCTACACCATTTTSTTTTCATGTGTTGTGACCACCCCACCAGCAGGCTGCTGACTTTGTGGTTGTGCAAGCAGTCTGTGCTTCTGCTTCTCTGCCCTGGGTTGTGTTTGGAGGGAGAGGGAGGAAGGGAGATGGGATTAGGAGGCAAAGGAAAAGAGCAAACAAATGGACTAAATTTGAAACAGACTGGAAAAGGTTTTGTAGGAAAGGAGATTGATAAGGTTAAGTTTCATTAGAATGTTGTTTTGATATTCAGCAGTGCATGAAGCCCCTGAGGCTGACATACTTTGGCATGTGTTGCAATTTATTAATAGATTTCAGGCTCTCATTAATATGTAATCTGGTGTAGAAAGGTGCATGCAGAAGATCAAAGCCGTGTTGAGACATGCCTGCTGAAGAAGTCTAGATTGGACTTTCATATTTTAATTTATTCAGATTATGTGAATTGAAAATATGGATGTTAAACAGAATTAATTCAGAGATTTTTAAAATTGTGCTGTAACAGTCATAAACTGAGTGAATCAGCTCCGTTTTCCTCAGAYTATGGAAAAGGTTTGAGGGACAATTTCCTCCCTGCTGCCTTGAGTTAGAATAAATTTCTTGATCAGGTCCTTCAATTTTTTTAGCTGTATTTCAATTTTAACGTGATGGGAGTAAGGGTAGCATCATACCTGTTAGCTTTAAGTTTGATTTATTCTCTGAGATAGTGATTCAGATACTTGTCTCATAAATTACATAGTTCTCTGTATTCCCTGAAAGGCAATAGCCAGCATCACTGGGGAGCCCTGTTTTTAGGCTACAAACTGGAGTGCAACCAGACTCTATARTACCCCTCTCTGTCCAGAATCCATCAAAATGTGTTTTTCTTTCAGTTATTTGAAGGTTTATGTAGTTGTTCCTTTTAGCATTTCTGGAATAACTTAAAATCCATCATCACCACTTACAATGATCATTGCTTATCTTTGTTMAAACTGTAATTCTAGCAATGTAAACCAGTACAAATGAGGATAAAAATATCTTACTGCATCTTTAAAAAAAGAAAAATAATACTTCAGTATATTTGTTTTAACCAAAAAAAGAGTAATCTTGGAAATAATTCTTCAGTGTCTCTTCTGGATAAAGACTGACTATACCAGGAAGCAGGTTCAAAGTTGCATCAAAGGAGCTGCATTTTTTGTGTGAGTACAGAGCTCTGAGGGTAATCTACATCAGGAAGTTGTAGAACCTAAAAATTTACACTGATCAAGTGAGGAATTTCAAGTTAGACACTCAGAAAATAACTCCTTTCCACTATTTAATATTAATGCCCACACGTCTGGCAAAGGCAGTTCCCAAGCTGTAAACCACTGTGTGGAGGATATTCTTGGAAAGAACCACTATATGCTTGCCTGTATAGATACATTTGAATATGTGGTTATGCATATGGTTATACATAGACATTTCTGAACTAGACAAACCTTCAGTCTTACTCAGTGTGGTCTTTATTTCCTCTGTAAATTAACCTCACAAACTGGCAGTATAATTGCTAAGCAAGAGTCAGATTAATATTTGGCTCCCTGTATGTTGTAGGTGTGAAGAATAGATAACTCCTACAGATAAAATTCTTATCTGTAGGATTATTATTTTTTGAKTTCTAAGTGTTACCCAGTGAGAAATTGTGCATAAATCTGGTGTAATTGTAATTAAAGTATTTGTTTTAATTTTTAGGAGCTTTCTGCCAGACTCCTGTCTATTCACAGTGATCAAGATTTAATTGTCGTGACATTTAAAACTTTTGAAGAAATATGGAAGTTTCTAACCTACCACTCACTGGGTAAAGTTGATTCACCATACAATAGCTCAGTATATTAATTTGTATTCAATTGCACACAATTTCTGGGAATTTGTGGAACACAATTTTGTGTTTTATACRCTGTGCATTAAGTAGCAATGGAGTAGTTTCTCTGATTCTCTGAAAGTTTATATTTTTGTACAATACTGTAAAATGGCAAAGAAAACAAATTGGGTTTTATTTTTCCTAGGTTTTATAAATCATTGCATGGAGAATTTATTCCTAGACCAGTCTTTCTGGCTATATTCCCAAGAGGAGGAAGATACAGGCATTGAAGTCTGTATAAATGAAAAATCATTAAATTTGATGTACAGAAGTCTGCTAGTACAGGAAGGTAAGTAAGACTATACATGCTAAGGCTAGGTTCAGGGAAGCATCTTTACTTAAAATCTTCAAATCAGACATTAAAACCTACTCAAATACTTAATGGAGTTGAAGTTTAAATTTACTCTCTCCAAATGCACATTGTAAAGAGAAAAGAAAAAGCAAACACAGATTAGGTTCAGTGAGATCATGAAGGGATTGAAGAAATTCATGTGCAGCTGGTGCATAAATGGATACAAAAGGATTAGGGARTGATGTACATTCCAACCTGCTTAATATTATTGTAGGCTAGGGAGGATGTGCAGAAGGATTATAAACAGTTACCAGTGCTTCTTCTAAACAGCATCACCTGCTGGTACTGCCAGAGACAGGATGTCAGGATAGGTGATGATTTGTTTCTGCAATGGGAATATGCAGAATTGCAGCAGAGGGCTCTGTGCTTCATTAAGACATCATCTCTACTTTTTTTCCCTACTGAAAGACACACTAGACAGAARTGTATGAGTATCTGACAGTCAGCAAGAAAATTCTTGACAAAGATCAGATTTTCAATTTCTAAATGAGTATTACTGATGCTCTTGAAGCCAGTTTTAGGGCTTATATGACACTAAAGTGTTACATAAAATGACATCTGCTCAACTGCTTTTATTTTAGGATCTTTTTTTGTTTTATATCCTGATAATACGATAAAAAAAATGATGGTTACAGACAATGAAACAACTTTTGAGACTGRGGCTTTTGCTGAAGATATGACAGGTGGATCTGTGGATAGTGACATGCCCATGTGGTCTAATGCTTCCCTGGAGCCATTGGAGCCTTTCCATCAGTAGGTACCTGACYCTACCTACCTATTCCATATACATCTTCATGTCTGCTTAGGGATGCCTCTACCTGGGGCAGGGAAAAATAGCAAGACTCTGGTTTGTTTTCCTGAAGTAGCAGTACTTTTACTACTAATAGTAGTAGTACTTTTACTACTAATATTAATGAAACCACAAATGTGTCTGAAGTGTATGGGCAGCGCTGAAATGGAAAGCTAATTGTGGAAGGGACACATCAGTTTTCATATGTATTTTAAATATGACTGTCACAACATTAAGTGAAGTGTTCTATACATTAACYTCAAATTCTTTTTCTGCTTTCAGGTGGTTTCTTAAAGGGTATTCTAATCCCATCGATTTTTCATATAAAAATGAATCTAAATCAATCAAAAAAGTTGGTAAGAAACTTCATTCAAACATCAACATTAGAATAACCCCAAACTTACTCTATGCTTTTGCTAGAACAGACTAAAAAGTTCAATAACTTTTTGTCCATTGTATTGGAGTGGGGACACAGCTTTCAAAATTTGCAGTAAATTAGTGAGACTATAAATTTGTCTAAGATTAAACTCTAAAGAGTTTAAGACTAAAGAGTCAAACTCTAAAGTCTTGACTTTCCCCTTTTTCCTCCTAAATACTGCAGAAGGTAGTACAGAGTGACTGACATGAGGATGCCTCAGAAAATGCACCAATGTAATTTTGGATCTTTGATATATGTGCTGCTTTTTCTCATACTGCCAGAGAAATAAAACTTATACAGATGGTTTGAGGTTAGAGAGCAAATATGGCTTATTTTCTTCCATGATTTCAGTTTTAATACTGTACTGAGTGGTATGTACCCACATTTATCCCATAGGGATTATTTTAATTGGTTCAAAATTGGTTCAAGTGCTTTACTCTGGCCCAAGTTCAGAGCCATTTATAAGAGGGAAAGTAAGGACTTAAAACATTTATTTTTGCTGCTCCATTATGAAATCGGATAGAATTGTGAGAATATTTTAGGCTTTCCTTTTCTGATGGAAAATGAGGATTTTTATGTTATTTACAGATCTAATTATCAAACCAATGAGGTTTGGATGCTTTAAATCTTGTCACAGCAGATATTCAACTCACAGGTTCCAGGAATGTCTTTTGTTAAACATAGTCTGCTGAGTTGCTGTTCTATTAAATGTATTTCTATTGTTAAATGACTTTATCTGCAAATACTATTTATCTCCTTATTACACAGCAATGGGATCCTGTCTAGCTGTGATGAATTATGAAAGTACTGTGTCAGAAGAGCTGAGTTTCCAGGAAGGTGACAAAATTGAGATCCTTGGCTACTTCATTGAATGCATGGAATGGTTTCTTGGAAGACATGTGTTTACTGACCAAATAGGTTTTGTAAAGACAGGTCATGTTAAACTGGACTTATCAAGAAATAAGTGAGTAATACATATTTATCTCTCATAAACAAAAATAACCTAGTCTCTTAGTTTTGAAATGCTGAATTTTAAATTCAGGGTGTGGTTCTGGTTTTTGTTTGTTTGGGTTTTTTGTTGTTTTTTTTTTGTTTGTTTGTTTGGTTTTTTTGTTTTGGGGATTTTGGACTTTTTTTGCCTTTTTTTTGGTTGGTTTTTGGGTTGTTTTTATGTGAATTGTCATAGCATGTATCGGTCAAAACTGCAAAGGAATTGGAATATCAAGTCTGCTAAAATATTGCAAAATATTACCAGTCTGTAGTTGAGTTTCTTCATGGGAAAAGAGGTTGCTGGACTTATATGGGTTCAGTTTCTATTCTTTGGCTCACAAGATCCAAACAGCTTTWCCCTTACAGAACCTTCTCTTGCTGGTCTCTTAAGATCTATGTTAAAGCATCCAAGTTCTGGTTTTTTTTCCAGTACCTTCAGTAATATGCCTTAACTTTCTTCTAATGGGACCTTTGCAAACAGTTGCTAATAATGCAGACTGAAACCTCTAAAAAGGGTGTATTTCATCATGCATTGGCACCATGTAAATAGGCTGCTCTTATTAATATGCCTGAACTGTTTGCATGCTGAAACAAGGAGTACTGAAATGCTGCTTTCAGATGCATTTCATATGTAACTTAAAGCTTATATTAGAAAATCAGTACCATAAAGTCCTTCAGGACTCATGCTTCTAATAAATACTCTCATAAAATGCTATCCAAGGACACTGACACAAAGCTTACTCTGATATGGCAGAAACTGTTAGTTGTAAGCATAGTTACTATCAGTTTATATGCATATTTTATACATTGACTGAAACTAATTTTGAGCACAGCACAACCAATAATGTAAAGATTTTATTATTTTCTCTAACAAGTTCACATGTGACTGATGCAGTGAGCTCCTTAAGCCAAATCTGCCTTTCTTTGCTAGACCACAAGATCTGGATTTCCTTGAAGCAGAAGAGCTATCTTTTTTTTCAAAAGAAAAAAATTTGGAAGAAGTAGTACATTTGTTGAAACAAACCTCCATCACAGATGTTTGCTCTGTGTACAGAATAGGTAAGTATGAGTTTTACTCCTTTTTACTGCACAAGATACATGTGTAGTTCCTATACCTCTGTTATGAAATTATTTTTTCAATGACATTCCAGGATTTCCACCTATTTTGAAATATCTCAGCAATCAATTGGATCTTTGATATGGCATGTGAAAATCCTTTAAATCATCTTTGCTATTCTTCAGCTGTTTCAAGGCTTTTCCCAGCAGAGGATTTGTAAATATTTTGCCTTTTTTCTTTTTCCTGAGTGAATTTAAACAACAGGCTTTTAAAAACTCTMTTATTGTGCTGCACAGATCTCCAAGCTTTTACATGACTGAATTACAAATTATAATTTCACATGGCTGCATTGTAYAAAGCAGTATGTTCACCCAAACACTGCTGGCTTTTTGCCTTGGGAAATGTAGCACAGCCTAATAATTATTGACAGCTCATGCAAACACACACCTCTTCATGCTTGATTTAATTTTCAAAGGTATAGAAAAGTAGCAAAATCATAGTCATAGTAACATAATCTCTGATACAGCTGTTATTTCTCTGTGCTGTGCATAAGCAATTGGRGTAACTGGGGTTTCACCTTCATAGACTTACTGTAAGGCAGGGTGGTGTAATGMTGCCTTGAGAAGGCCAACCTAGAACAGAGACTAGATGGAGCTAAAAATAAAGTACATGTCTATTAAGAGGCCTCAGCAGATCCACCTTGGGCAGCACAAGAGCCCAGCCAAGGTTACACCCCAGGTGAGCCCAAAATAGTCACAAAATGGGTGACCAGTCGTGGGGTCTCACACTTTTATAAGTTTTGGTCCATTAGCATATTGGAGTTAATTGTCCAATTACAGCTCCAGCCCATGAAGTCCCATCCTTCTTGTTTTTCTCTCTTCAGTCCACTGTTGTTTATGCTCTTGGGCCTGAGATCYGGATGGGTTGTCCTTGGTCCCCAGMTAGAGAAGGAATTGTTTTGTCTCCCTGCTCTGTGAAGAGAGCTCACCATCCCCTAATATGAAGCTCAGACCCACACAGTAAAGCAGTACAGAATCTGAAGGATATAAAAGCTAAAACCTGAGGCATCAGTAATAGTCTTGCTGAACTGAGGAGAGGCAGTGGTTTTTCATTCCACCACAGGCTCTTGGTGATGCATTTGCTTGCCCAATACCTAAGGAAGTTTTATCTCCATTASTGCCATCCTGAGAGACAGAACTGTAGGCTCCAGGTGGAAAGGAGCTGCTGTGTAGGTTGGAGTCAGGCACGTTGGTTTAATTCTGCAAATCAGCAGGGTGTGTGTGTGAGAGTGAACATTAACTAGGGCGTGTCAGACCTGCCCTGGCAATGCAAAAATGCCTACACATCTCCCCTCCTGTGCCCTAATGAAAAGCCTGGGAACAAAAGCTCAAACCTCTAAGGTACTAAAGCATGTCATGGGCTTAATGGACATACTGCTATGTTGGTGTTGCACATTTTTCACTACATCTCCTCCCTAATATTTGTAAGTACAACCTTCYTTTGCATCTTCCCAAGCTCATAGTATCATCTTTACCACTTTTCTCTTAAAYAGCCCAATTGATTCTCATAACTCATCCAGAGCAATAATTTTCAATATTCACTTGTTATTTTGGTCTGTGATCTGACTAAATGGATTTTCAATTCTTCCATCTACATCAATTTACTGAGAAGTATTTACTTATGAGCACTTCCCTGATTAAATATTTAGRGTATTAAGTTACAACTACTGTAAACATCTGTGGCTTTCATCCACCAAAGTCAGAAAAGCATTTATAAAAAGAACTTCCAGAAGTAAACAGTCAGTGAGAGGTCATTCTCAAAGGCTAGTAAAGTAGCTTTCCACCAGCTTAAATAGAGCTTAAATAGGTCTGTGAGCCTCTGCTTTTGTATATATCCTTCATAACCTCAGTACCACTTCTATTGCCTCAAGTGCAAAAAAGACAGTGATAATATTCCTGAAATGCAGCATGACAACTTAAATTCCTTGAGAAATATCTGCTACTCAAAATAGTAATTTTTAAATGCTCTACAGATGTKCTATGTTTAAATGTAAAACTAGATCTATAGTTATAATGTCTATACAATTAAGCTTAATTTTTTAAAATAAGAGTGATTTTTTTTTTAACCCACCTGCTATTGGAATGGCTACAAAATCTGACACTTACCTACACAAACAACCCTAAATAACTTCCCTTCCCACCTCTCTACCCAGGGAGTGATGCTGTAAATATTAAGGGCTCCTTGATACCTCATTTTATGGGCAGGTTGTGGAGAATGGTCATATATTTGCTGYCCACTTGTATTTTAATGCAGCAGAAATGCCTCCCTCCTGCAGGACAGGTTGGCTTTTATTCTCTCGTGTGCTCTCCACCTTACTGAGCAGAGGTAGCTACTTGATGATAGCCATGCAGAAGCAGTGAATTGTGTCAGCAGGAGGGTAAGCCCCTGTTAGCTTTGGGTCAGACTTAGAATATTTATTTTCTCCTAAATTTCCAGGATCTGTCAAATTCTTCTGACTTAAAGAATTATCAACTAAATATRGCCTTATTTTAGGAGATTTGAAACTGAAAAGTGACCAAGATACTATAGCTAAGATGATTTTTTTTTCTTTCTTACAGATGAATTAGAAGAAYCTGAATTTCAGAAAACTCATGAATGTGGTAATACTTCATACATACAATTTTTACATAAAATTAATGAGATTTTTGATATTTTTTGTCTGCCAGCTATTCTCCTTCTAATGTCTMTTCACATGCTAATTTTCTTCTCTCATTGTTTGTTTTCTGAGATTTTGCTGTAACCCCTTCTGATCAGGTTTTTTTGTAAGACATTGTGGATTTTCACTGATGGCAAATGTCTTTCTTGGGACTTGCTATCCAGCTGTAAATTCTATGACCAACTTCCACTGATGTGATACATATTCACCACCTCCCAGCCCCTCCACATTGTTTATAAGGCAAAATAATGCTTATGGGGCACTTGGCAACTGCTGAGTTTGAATTCCAGCAGATTTTTTTTGTTAGAAAACTTTGTCCCAGAAATAGATTTCCCAAAGGAGATACTTTGTTGAGAATGCAGAATTATTTCCCTTTGGCATTTTGTTGCTAAGCTGTCACTATCATTACTCATATTGTACAACATTTTCCTAAACAGCAATTTTTATATTTGTGATTCTGCTGCAGTTTCAGAAATGAGATTYGAAGGGAGTTGAGCTCTAAATCTGTGACTTCAACAAGCTCCTGTTGATCTGCAGCTGTAAATTTAAGAACTGACTATGACTGTGTACTCCATCCCTAATCCCTGCCCTATTAACTGGCCTGGAAAACAGTGGGAGGACTAAGAATTGATGGCATGTCTGCCTTTWCTATATTTGTAGGTATTCAACGATATTGTCACAGGAGAATTTAGAATTTGTCCTATGACAATCTCCTATTGTCATAGGAGAATGGCCACATCTGTTGTCACAAATTGGTAATTTTGTGTAAGATAATCTGTGCCAGCAGAGAATCAGGGCTGATATTTGATAGATAGAAGAAATCCTATTACACAAGACACAGGCCTGGCTGGCCAGGACAGGAGAACAGAACCTTTGCAGGCACTCCCAAGCACAGTGAGACCTGACCAGCTCAAATAGCACAGTCCTACTCCCTGCCCTGGCTGACCTKCCTGAGCATGCTGTCAGGACACAGGCATGCCCTTACTCTACATTAATGGTTTCCCATTTCCCTCACACCTTAAGTCCAGCTATGCCCTGACCCTGGGCCCCTTATCCAGCCTCCACTTCAGACCTTGGATCTTCCTAGATTTCCTTCTGCTTACCAKCTAGTCTGAATTGTATTTCTTGGGCAGGTCTCTTGTTCCATACACATGGAGAGAACAGAGAATACACACTGACTGTACTTTGAGTATAGAGAGAAAAAAGGCAATTTGAATTAATGCTGGGCTTGTGTTGGATWAGTGTTGGATCAGGCCCAGGGCCTGGCTAGACAAGTGTGCTGATCACCAACCTGCTCACATGTGGCATGTTGTGTTTATTCCCACTTCTCCAGTCTCCCACACTTCTTCATCCTCCTTGCTATCTTTTTACACCTTTGGCTTTTCTCCTAGACATTCTGTTTAGAAATCATGGTATGTTYACATAATGTTTCTGTAACAGCATCTTCACTGACAAATGCTTTAGATGGTCTGTCAAAGGCCTTTGTGTGCATGTTGTGATCTGTAATTTTATTTTTAAATTTCAGAAATTGYACACTCACCTTCTAGCCCAGGATCCACTAGCAAGAATGGCAAGATAGAAGAATTGCTGAAGAACTTCAAGAATTTGGAGGCCACTCAAGCTGAAGAGCCAACTGCTGAAGAGAAGGAATCTGCWGGCTCTTCAAAGACTGAAATATTTCCTCTACCTGAAGAGCCTTGCTTCCACATATGTCAAGAAGATATTCAAGCATCTGACATCTTTGAGCCATTGTTAGTCTTCTTAAATAGGAAAGAGTATGAGAGCAACTTCAAAAGCCTGTATAATTTCTCTTATTCATTTACAAATAGCATGTTTTATGGATTTTCAGAAGAAGAACTGGTTAATTTTTTAAGATTGGCAAGGGAAGCAGCAAAGAAAGCAGGTCTGTCCTGGGCACTAGCAAGGCTATGCTTTCTCTTAGGCAGGCTCAGTGTCAAAAAGCTGAAGTTTTCCCAAGCTCGTGTGTATTTTGAGGAAGCATTGAGAGCAGTAGCTGGAGAGTTTAGTGATTTGTACTTTGTGATTGCTCTTTATACAAATCTAACAGTCATCTACTTGACCCAGAAGAAYAAAGAAAAGTGTACTCATATTTTTGACAAGGCTGCATCTCTTCTCATGGGAATTCCCAACTACATTTGCAGTGCTGACCTAGAATCAGATATACTGAAGTATGCTCTGAAGAGGACAATTTTGAGCCAGAACAAACATGCAGAGGCAAGGGCATGCTTTCTGCTGGCAAAACATTACAGTGCACGCAAGCAACACCAAGAGGCACTGCCATTCTTGGAAAGGTTTCAGCTGTTGCTCAATGACCTGGGTTTACAAAACAGTTTATCCAACAACTGTTACTTCAAACTGGCAGAGTCCTACCATGAAAAGTGCTTGCCCCACATTGTATTAAGTTGCGTAAAGGTTACCTCTCCCCAGAGCTCCACTACCTTAATGGATTCCTTGAAAAGGATTGATTTAGTCATCAAAAATGCTCCCAAACTATATGGCCTGAGAAAACTCAGACAAATATTCCCATCCCAAATTGCACCTTACCTCATACAAGCACTTTCTTCTGTCTTTACCAATGAGGAGGAAGGACTGTGCAGCACTATATATCTCAGCTTAGCAAAGCTGTACAGCCACCACAAACAGTATGGAAAAGCCATTGCTTACATGATGAAAGCACTGGACTCTGCTTCTGSTAAGCCAGAGGAAACAATCAACTATTTGGTTTCACTTGCTTGGCTATACATTCTTTACAAGCAGTATGATGTGGCTTTAGCCATTTTAAATGCTGTTGTAGGCTCTGCATGGAGCAGTCCTCAGCAGCTTGGCATTGCTTACAACATGCTTGCCATTGCTTTGAAAAGGACAAACAACACAAAAGAAGCTGCTGAGAGCTACTACAAAGCACTGCGTCTTTCAGAAGAGACTGATGTGACCCATAACCAAGCCATAGCCCTGGCCAACTTTGGGGCACTCTGCCTGCACGCAGCAGCCAGCAAGCTGGCAGAACAYTATTTTATAAGGGCAGTTAAGCTATTCTCCAAACTTCCAATTATGGACTGTGGTCAAGATTTTATCCAAGTCCTCCTTCAGCTGGGATGTTATTATGTTGGTGGAACTGAAAGAGAGAAAGGAAGGTTTTACTATGAATGGGCTTTTTTAGTTGCAATGGAGACAAGTCATCTGGAGAGTAAGTACGTCTCTTATAAGTCACAAAATGTACCCTGTTTGGGAATGTTAGTTATACATGTGTGTAACATCTGTATTTAAAAGATTCATATATTACTTTGTTATTTTTCCTGCCATAATTGAGGCAGCTTATACAGGTAGAGTGACTGTATTACTATTTTATTTTGGAAATGAAGTTTGAAGTAACTTCTAGCCTTTGTTAACTTTGGGGTTGAATTAAATGACAGTGGGATGATTCTAGGAATCRTTAGATTTCTGTGTTTTTCATTATGCTGTAATTTGTGAAACAGTGAAAACGAATAATTTTAAAATTAATTAACTTTCWTTTTAAAACAGAGATTCATGTTTGTATTTCCAATCTATTCCCTTAGGTCAGCTGCAAGCAATTAAACTGCTRTGTCATTTCTACAGTACAGTTGCTCCCAATGAGACTCAATGTGTCATCTACAATGAATATCAACTAACTTTAGCCAGAAAGATGTCAAACAAAGTTCTGGAGGGACAAATTTTGGAAACTATTAGTCAGCTCTATTTGTCTTTAGGAACAGAAAGGTAAGATATGCTGAATGACTTTTCTTTCATTTTGATTTTAACTTCTTCATCCTTAGTTTTTCTGCAAAAGCTGAATATGACTGCTTTTTTTTTCTCTCTCTGCTTTGCAATACACTTTATCAGAATTCAAAAGTCCAGTGCTAATGGGGAATTTTCTTGTTTCTTTTTAAGTAACTGTAATCTCTCAAGGGAGACAAGATGTTCTGAAGGGATTAGCACTACTTCAAAAACCAATTTACTTTTAAAATCTATGTAAATACATTTCTAAACCTATTATATGTTATGCAGCTCTTGATGATTGCTATATCAGGTGATTTGTTTTTAAGGATTTATGCAAAACTTTTTTTTAAGGCRCCAAAGGACATATTCCAAACAGGTCAGGCATTAAATTGCCTCTATGTAAGTGTTTCTCTTTGAGGAAGGGCTTTTTTCAAAACTTACATAAGTACACAGCCAAAGTGGAAACCTGCATAGTTTTGCTCTTCTGCAATTTCTATACTGCTTTTGTTTTCCGAATACCAAATTTTTGCTCTGATCTATTGAATAACAAACTGCACAAGTTAAATTATAGTAGCAAGTGCTGAGGAAACAGTTTTCTCTAATAATATTTAGAGTGTTTTTAAGGCTGCTTTGTCTGATTTTTTTTCTTGCTGTTTTTCAAGGAGTTACTTTTGATTCAGATATTTTCAAACTTGCCTCAGTAAGGAGGCAAAAAAATTCTCAGTCATGGAAAGAGAACAGATACCTATTTTAGCTTTAAGTGCCTGTAGTCTGAGCATCTAATGTGCTTAGTAGGTCACCCAATTTATTTTACTCTGTTAGGGCTCTTTAATAATATAGCTGGTGACCATCTTTTGGAGAGACTGAAGACCAAGGAGTTGGTTAAGATTTCAAGCTGCCTGCAATTTGCAGAAGGACTTCACTAGCTGGAGAAGCTGCTGCTTTGTGCACTTCTAGTAGATGTTATTTGTATATCCCAGGAGCCTGGCTCCCAGATGTTGACTGTATAACCTTAGCATGCCACCAGATAACAGGACAACTCAAGATGGTGTTAGACCACAGTATCACAGTATACTTTGTGTTTGCTGCCCTGTGTAACAAGGAAACTCAGCTCTTCCAACACCACAACTGTGCAGCTTATGTTCCATTTTAATATGTTTGTGTCTTGTGCTCAGATGAAAATTCATTGGGTCAAGGTGATGGGAGTCTAGCACAAGATGGAGAAAGATTTAAGATTTCTGGGTTTTCTATGTCTGGTATAAAGCACCACAACAGCAATAAATCTGGTAATTTAAGTGCTTCTAGAACTGAWTATGACAAGTCCCATTCTTCTTTGCCCTACCACTCTCCTCCCAGTTTCTTGGGTTTTTTTTTCAACAATTGCTGATTATCTCAATTGCACTTAAGTCAGATGTATAGATGATAAAAAAAATAGATGTGATTTCTTTATTCTTAGTAAAAATTCATAAATGATAGAAGAGTTAAAGATGACCAAAGACTTTTCTACTTCTCACAAGTTTGAGGTAGAGCAAGGACACATCTCGAAATAATATAACAGGAAAAATGTATGAATAACATAATATAATAATATATATACCATTATATACATAACATTTATATAATATATAACAATATAATAACAATCTAACAGGAAATTTAGATGGAAAAAAAGAGGAAAAAAAAGAGTTCTTTAGTTACTAGTGTAATGTAGCTGAGAAATTATAATTGTGCCTTAAACAGGGGAAACAGAATGTCTTACAGCAACATTSCTTGCTATGAAGAAAACTATTTGCAATTCTGAAGAGCCCTTTTGTGATTAGCACTTTTTCCCTGTTTCAGGGCCTACAGGTCAGCTCTGGAATGTACCAAAAGAAGCCTTGGAATATTTATAGATCTCCAGAAGAAGGAGAAGGAGGCATATGCTTGGCTCCGGGCAGGAAAGATCTATTATGTTCTGAGGCAGAACGAGCTTGTGGATCTTTATATTCAGGTACATTGTCCACACTTACAGGCATGCACGTGGTATCAGTGTTGTGCAGGTGGCATGGTAAGAGTAAGTATTTAGATATAGAAATTCCATACATTTTGCCAATTGATGTTCTGATCATTTAGTGCCACCATTCATGTAATGCTCAGCAGGGGAAGGGAAAGTCTCAGCTTTTTCCTCTGCTAATCCATTTTAATCTGTTGCTTGATTCTGGAAGGATTTTGGGCAGTGACATTTCTTAGTTCCTGTTAATCCTGTGTGTTCCTTCCTGTAATTATATGACCACAGGCATGCTACCTGCTGGTGGGTAATGGAGAATAATATCCTTAGCATGCTGGCTTGTGGGCCAGATTCCAAGGAAAACAGAGTAGCTTCTTTAGGAAGCATTTCCACAGCATCTGAATTTTTCCTGTTGTGGCCATGCCTAGTACGACACAGGGCCAGGTGGAGCTGCTGTTGTCTTTTCACGTGTGAGAACAGAGGCATGTCTTGCACACCTCTGTGCTTAAGCAGAAAGAAGGATTTGTATTAACTGAATGCAATTTGAAAACTAAAGACAAAGCCATAGCAGGATCTTTAACCTTGCCTTATGTAAAAGGCACATTTTTCATTGTTATTTTCTCTGTCAATAACTGAGGATCCTGGTATTCTTGCTTTGCATGCTCTGTTGTTAAATCCTTTTTGCTAACAAGACATATGTTTATCTATGAGAACATATGAGAGTAGTGCACCTACATTTATTTACAGAAATCAATTCACAGGCTTTTAAATCTGCAGTTAGCAATATCTAACTTGCAATTTGAATTTATTTCTATATTATGTTTGATCTAATTCAAATTTACTATGTGGCAGCTATCAAATACACTGCTGTTTTTAGAATGTCATGTGCTGACAAAGATAGCAGGATACTATTGCCAGAAAATGTAACCAGGTTTTTGTTTCTTCTTTAGCACCTGCCATTGGCTTTTTCAAAGACAGGGTATCAAAAAGGGGCATGTTCACATCAAATATAGCCTTTCTCATCGTTACAATTGGAGAGAAAATATAAAGATCTTTTTAAAATTGCTAATACTTATGATTTTTTTAAAYCATGGAGTAAATAAGATTTAATTTCTTTCTTTCCTTCCCCATTCCTTTTTACTTTGCAGGTTGCTCAGGATGCTGCTCTTTGTACAGGAGATCCAAATTTAGCAATGGAATTGTTTGAAGCTGCTGGAGACATATTTTTCAATGGTACTTGGGAAAAGGAGAAAGCAGTGACTTTCTACAGGGTTTGTGCAGTTTTTCTGCTGCATTGATAGTTATGTACCTCCCACCATAGCAGGTATCCTATAAATGCTGAACCAAAAGCTGAACCTCTCAGCAAACTTGTTCCAGTGAGTACTTACCATGGTGTTAGTAGATATCACCTGTTTCAAATCCACTTCTGGTTGCAAGAACTGTTCTAAGCAAAGAGCAAAACAAAACCAGATATTACTTGACCTAACATAAATGAGAGCTGTCAGTGCACATCTTGGGGTTCAGCCATACCTAAGCTGATGTTGTGTATTTCAGGACAGGGCTCTTCCACTTGCTGTTCAGACTGGCAACAAAACCACTGAACTCAGATTATGCAATAAATTGGTGGAATTGCTAATGAATCTGAAGGCTTATGAGGAAAGTCTGGAATATGCAAGAGTAGCTCTCRTCCTCAGTGTAAAATTAGGTAAGAACAATTTCCATTATAGCTGAGTATGAGTGATACCTCTAAAAATACAACAGAACTCTAAATTTAGTTTTCTTCTCTTGCATTCAGTCATTTCTTGCCAGRATTTCATAACACTACTATAATTACTATTTTTTCTTCTATTCAAGAATGAGCAATTTATTTCTTACTCTTCTAACTTAGGATCAAATGGAAGACCTTTGGTAGAGCACAGAATCAAACATGGAATTTTATGTCCAAACTGAGTGTGCTTCTAAGAGCTAAGATACAATACTCATGAATAAAATAGTCCTAAGAGGCTTTTGAGAGTACTTTCAGATTTGCCCCAAGCTCTGATTGTGAACCAACATAAGATGGAAAAATCAAAAATTATAGGTCTTGTTTAAAAATTAGTGTTCTTCAAGTTTGGTAGCTGTTCAAGTGATTAAGAACCTTCTTAACCCTCTGTACAAGCACAGACGTGTCCTTTTGATCAGTCTGAAAATAATATTTTTTTGTAAATTTTAATGTGAAATATACATTGAAATGGTCAAGGGAGTCTTTATTCCCATTAAATTTCTWACATAATAATTCATTTGTATTCTTTGTAAGCATGCACATTGTGTATGTGTGTATATATATATATTATAATATATACATGAGAGATGAATGTAGTTATTTCTTAAAATCCCAGACACTGTCAAATCCTATGGGAGGAAATTCAGAAATTCTATAGGATTTTTCTTGAAGGGCAGGTTTTGACCATGCATCTCTTAAGCAAATATGGGGTTTTTTCAATAAAARTTCAGCAAATTCAATATAGGATTTTTTAAAAGTAGCATAGATTTGAGTAGCCTGTCTCTTTGTTTATATCCTGACTCCCATGTTATCTCATTAGGAAATCAGCTAAATGAAAGAATAGCTTACCATCGCCTGGCAGCCATCCACCACCATTTGGGCCACTGTGAACTAGCTGAACACTTCTATTTAAAGGCCTTGTCCCTCTGTTCCTCTCCTCTGGAGTTTGAGGAGGAAACACTCTATTATGTCAAGGTGTACTCAATCTTAGGAGATATTATATTCTATGACCTTAAGGTAAGAAATTTCACAAACTTGTGTAGCAAATTTTTATATTGAGTAACATTTCATAGAATCAGATTTTGCCATTTTCTGGTTTTGTGTGTTTGGAATGTAAACAGTAAATTGGGAAAACCTCAAAAGCTCAGAATCTATACTATTTTTATTAGATACTTACAAACCTGAGCTCGGCAGTCCTCTTGCAGTGCTTGTACTATCTTTGAGCCTCTTATTTCAGGAYCCCTTTGATGCAGCTGGCTATTACCACTTGGCACTCGCTGCTGCCATGGACCTGGGCAATAAAAAAGCTCAACTGAAGATTTACACCAGACTTGCTGTGATCTACCATAACTTCCTCGTGGATAGGGAACTGTCTCTCTTCTTCTACCAAAAGGCAAGAAGCTTTGCAACAGAGCTGAATGTAAGGAGAATAAATTTAGCTCCTGATCGGTGTTATAAGAGTTCATAAGCAKTTTTGGAAAATGCAGCCTAACTACTACAGAAGTACCTAAGGAAATACTGCACTGGCTTTGTAGGAGGCTGCAGGCTGCATTCAGTGACTCATTATCTGTGTGCTGTAAGGTGGAGCTCCTCATCCCAGACTAAATTACCAGTTTATATGACAGTGAATTACATTTCATTGCCTTTAAGATACACAGTCTTGTACTTGTTAAGGATCAGTCTGTGAACTAAAACCAAAACCCAACAGTCTCTCTTTTTTTTTAAACTACAATTTTCTTTGCTATGTCTTTCTGCCTTGATGGATATTGGAAAATGATTAATGCATACATGCAATGAAAAATATTTAATAAAGTGTTACAGCAGAAAAATCACTCAATATGAATTGTGGCTTCCTTTGCCTGACTTGGCTTTATTACATTTTTTGACATCAAGTAAATGCATCTGCACAAGCATGTTAGATGGGCTTGAGAATTGGTTTGACCCAGTTCCCCTGACACCACTCCTCATTTTCTGTCAAATTCATCTATTGCAGTACTTAGGGGGACTGGCTTTATCTTCTAATTCAAGAAAACTTACATACATATTGTACTAAGAACTAACTGGTTTGTAGAACTGAAGGCTCTCATAATGTGAGTAGTAGTTTTGTGGATTTCAGTGGTCATGTGAAGGCCCTTCTTCCCCTATTTTCAAAGACAATTTAAGTGCCCTTTTCAAAATTGTCACTGTTGCCTGCAATGACTTATTATAGCTTTTCCTGCTGTTACATAGAACTAAATATTTTTCAGAAAAATTTATTTCACTTTTTTAGTTACAAAAGAAGTCCATTTTGAGATGATGCCTTTTTATTCTCTCAAGAACTCTACAGAAACTGCTGATTTATTTTATATTTAAGGGATACCACAAAGAAACAAGTATGAATGTTTTTGGAAGTTGCATGTACAGTCTCAGAAACCAGATGGGGCTGTTGGCTACATATTATGTTTGTTCATATTATCAACTCTGGGGAAAGGTAAAAAACACACCTTCATTTTTTTTTTCAGAACTCTATAGCTATGTAATCTCATTGCCTTGGTTTTTTGCCTAAGAATCTTTCTTTTCTTAAAATCTGTCATTCAGAGCATGCTCTGAAGTCTTTCTATATGTRCATTCAGCTATTGGATTTTTGTTGTCTTTTTGACCTTTAGAATTCTTTGTCAGTTTTATTTATTTCCTATAGGGAGAGAATATATATGTGTGTGTGTGTATATGTTATATGTATATTAAAGATCTATGTCTGTATATATAGACTGAGATACTSTCCAGGGAAAGGGGAAGTGCATCTTTTTCCTTGGTCTTCCCATGGTCTATATAACAGATAATTGACACTATCATGATAACTGTGACATTTCAATTACCATGAAGCAGTGTGATGACATAGCTAGTCAACGTAACTCACTATGGTCCTGCTCTTAGCTCAAGGTSCAGAAAGTAAAATGGAATTTGAGATTAAACACTTTGTATTTGCTATTTCTAGAAGGYTCTTTACACAATAAGCATTTTGTTTGCTTTTTTTCTCTTCTAACATTGTAAATTTCAAAGTTTCAGTGTAATGGTGTCTTGGGAATGACTTGATGACAGATTCATGCTGGTGTCATACTGTCCCATTAAGTATGGGAAATTAATTATCCCACGTGCTCTTGACCTGAAAACTCAACAGAAGGTCCTGTGTGGAGGGATAGAATGTAAGAAAATAGTGCAGAAGGCAGTCTTGCACCTGAGGAGTTGCAGCTGTACTAAT